>PVJI01016893.1:0-37083 GCA_004026765.1 Micronycteris hirsuta
GCCCGGTGGAGGAACCTGGAACACGTTTCCTCTTTCCCAAAGCCCCCCTCCTCATTTCTGCCAGGGTGCCCGCGCCCCTCATGTGGGAGGACTCGTGACCCTGTAACCAAACAGCCCAGGAAGACGTGAGATCGGGCCCTGCAGTGACCACCACTGGACTCAGACACTTCACGTACAAGGTCAGATCTGGGCGGTCAGTGGGTAATATGACAAGATCAGAATATTTCTTAATGTCCAAATTCCTGAATCATCCTTTTTTAAAAAACATCTCTTTTTTTTTTTACCTCCAGGTGGGATTATCCTTTAAAAACATTTTTTTTTTTTATCAAATGTATTGGGGTAACATCGGTTAATAACATTATATAAAATTTAGGTATACAACTTGATAATACTTAATGTTTGCTCACCACCTGAAGTTCAGTCTCCTTCCTTCACCATGTATTTGACCTCTTTTATCCTCTTCATCCTCACCCCCCCCCCCGTCCCCTCTGGTAAACCACGCCAATATCCAAAATATATAAAGAACTCATATAACTCAAGAACAAAAAGCCAACCGTTAGATTTTTAAAAAATAGGCAGAGGACCTAAATACATATTTTTCCAAGGCAGACACACAGATGGCCAATAGACATATGAAAAAATGCTTAGCATCACTAGTTATAAGGGAAATATGAATCGAAACCACTATGAGCTACCGCCCCACACCTGTTACAATGCCTATTACTAATAAGACAAGAAATACCGGGTGTTGGGGAGGATGTGGACTCATGCACTGCTGGTGGGAATGTCAACTGGTATAGCCGCTGTGGAAAACATTACGGAGGTTCCTCAAAAAAGTGATAATAGAGCTGCCATATGACCCTGCAATCCCTCTTTTGTGTACCTACCACCAAATTTTGAAAACACTTATTCATAAAGATATCTGTACCCCCTATGTTCACTGCAGCGTTATTCACAACAGGCAAGCCACGGAAACAACTTCAGCGTCCTTTGACGGATGACTGCATAAAGAAGCGGTCCATATACACAGTGGAATACTACTCTGCCATAACAGTGTTGCTATTTGTGACAACATGGATGGGTCTTGAGAGGTTTATGCTAAGTCAGACAGAGAAGGACAAGAACCATGCGATTTCACGCCCATGAGGGACATAAAGCAAAAAGCAACAAATGAACAAAACAAATATACAAGTAAAAAATAAACTCATAGATATAGACGACAAAATGCCGAATCATCCTTAACTTGCCGAGGTGTGACCCCTGTAGATAATTTATGGAAGACATCACAGAGCCCAGCAACGCCAGATGCCTTATGCTTGACAATCTCCCGTCAAGACTGAATAAGAAAATATCTATTTCAAGTCAAACAAAGATGTACACACTCTGCTGTGGGTACTGCACGTTGAGTTCATTTCACACGTCTGAGGCATGGACTCCGCAAATGCACCTCGTTGTGACTGTTTGCGGGCACTCAAAGGTGCTGGCGAAAAGTATGTTATGTGCTTCTGGCACTTCCAGTACCCAGCATGCCCTTGGTGGCTGGGTGCGGCATGCCAACCACCTGCTGTGCAAGCAGGAATATACAATACACGCAATTTCAGAACACGTGATCAATGACAAGTTACTGATAACAGGCTATGAAGGATTAGGATTCTTACTATTTCAATGAATTGTTGAGTACCACAAGTCACAAGCACTGTGCCAAACTATAGAATATCAAGCTGAAAAAATCGTACTAATTTCAAGCTGCTTACAGTCTAGTGTGGTAATAGCACCCATGGGTGACTCCCACCTCCCAAAGATAACCACTGAGAAATATCAGTATGTTTCTTTCTAGTTCCCTCTATGCCTACAAATCGCATACCAAAGGTAGGGTCATGCTAAACACACAGTGCCAGGTTCTGTTTTATTTAGTTAACAATGTTTTGCAGGCACATCTTATTTTCTTTGAAAACGTGAGTTTTCAGAACTTCATGACATTCTATTTTGTGTGTGTTCCATAACTGTTAGCACAAATGCATTATTGTTGAATACCTAACATTTACTGTTTCCAAGCTCACTTTAGTATAAATAGTGATCACATAAACATCCTTGAATAGAAATAAATCTGTCTGCACCGATCATATTTCTTTCTCAGAATACATCCCGAGAAGATTTATTGGTCCAGAGGCTGTGAACCGTTTTAGACTCTTAAAGATATATGAGTAATTTCTGTGGATCTACGCTCCACATAATTCATTAGGCGGGTATTTTTTAATTTCTCAGGCAAGCTACTGCGTGCCCTGTGCGGCGCTCCGGCTCTAGGAATACACCGATGAGCGAAATTAACAGGGTCAATTTCTCTATCTTTACAGAGCTTGTAATGGACTGAAAGAGAATTTAGGCCTAACCTGAGAAGAGGAATTTTTGTGGAATTAATGTTAAATTTCATACAGAATTAAGAGCTTTGGTGAAGGAAAAAAAATACGAATAAAACGAAAACTTTGACTCTCGGAAGAACATTTATGCAAATAATTCTAACAAATAGTATTAAAATTTTATAAGCATTATAGCTGCTGTCGAATTACCCGTAAGTTATACCATTTGCCCATAAAGCTGTGCTCAGGAAGGTAAGGTTATGGAGCGATATTAGAAATTGGAGTCTCCTGGAAATTTCTACACCGTCATGTGATGGGTTGGAATGACGTGGCTGGGTCCCTGTCCTGTTCCAAACACACGATATTCTGGGGGAAAGGGTGACGAGGACAGGAGGGGAGGAGGGAAGCAGAAAGGAGAAAATTTAAGCTGCAAGCTAGAACATATTTGTGATACACATATAACTAATAAAGGATTCATAGCCAGCGTTACAAAGAACTCCTAAAATCAAAAAGGCAAAGACAAACAACTGAAGAGAACAACAGGCAAAAAAGGCAATATTCCACAGAATAAAAACACCCAGTGGCCACTAGACATGGAAGGATGCTCAATTCCATCAATAGTTAGGGAGGCACATTGGAAAACCAGAGTGATGTCTCATGCTACAGCCATCAGACAGGCCTACTTGGGAAGTCAGGACAGCCTTTTTCTTTTAAAGATTTTATTTATTTATTTTTAGATGGAAGGGAAGGGAGGGAGAAAGAGAGGGAGAGAAACATCAATGTGTGGTTGCCTCTCACATGGCCTGTGGTTGCCTCTCACATGGCCCCCACTGGGGACCTGGCCTGCACCCAAGCATGTGCCCTGACTGGGAATCGAACCGGGACCCTTTGGTTCGCAGCCTGCGCTCAATCCACTGAGCTACACCAGCCAGATACAGAGACACCACCTTTTAAAGCTGCAAATGTGTCTATCCCGAGACCAGAAATTCTGCTCCGGGCTGTGCCCACAGAGCCACGCTTGTCCGTGGGCACCAGTAGACACACCGAGCCTGTCCAGAACGGTGCCACTCACTTTGCAAAAGACAGAAAAAGGAAAAGACCAAAACGGTCACTGACAGAAAGAGAGCGGAAAAGTCAGGAATGTACGGGGAAACGTGCTCTGGAGACCAGTAACGCGGGTGGGAGGGGACTGGTACTGGGTGGCGTGGGATGGGGCTCCAGGTAGAGAGGTTTAAATAGGATGATCAGGGAAGACGGAGACAGCGAGGTGCCAGAAAGACTGGGGAAGGTGAGGGAGGGGCCCTGCGGTTACCTTGGGGAAGAGCGTCTGGGACGAGTTCCAGAGAGTGCGCATGCTCTTGCCGTGGCTGAACCTCACGCGTGGGGGGGGGGGGGGCGGCGGGGGGGCCTTATTAATGCTCCAGCGTCCTTCAACTTCAAGTTACCTTGCCTTTCTTGTTTTTCTTTGTCCTTCTTCCATCTGGCTTTCTGAATCGTATATTAATTGGGTTTCTAAGGACCTGAGCCAAGGAAAGCAAGTGGAGTTATTATATAGGAAATGTAGTGATCCAAGCAAAAACTTTATTTGGCAGACTTCCTAGTTAGATGAGGAATTTTGCTACAATTTCCAAGTATCACAATTTCAGGGGGAAAAAATAAACCCAGATTGTACCTCTATTCCTAAGCTTAATGATGCAGTAAGTAGAAAATTTAAATATTCCATAGCAGCAATTAAGAATATTTTTGACTTTAAAACTGGTAGGAAGTACTAGTTCTTACAGGAGTTCAAGAATTTGATGTATGCATTAGGATAATAGAATTTTCAAGAGAACCTCATAAACCAGGGTGAAAATTAGATTGGGAGCTTTAATACTGGGGCGGGGGGTGGGGGTTGGTCTAATTTACCATGCTGAGAAATTCACCTCATCAAATTGGAAACCCATCTCTCAGGCCATCAACTGCCTGGGTTAATAAAAAACCTGGAGCTTTTCACCTGTTAATAAATAAAATATAAAGCTGCAGAGCTTTCTCCTTAAATGCAAGCAAGTAGGACAAGATCTTTGCTGAGCCACTTTGCCTGGATGGAGGCATTCTAACTGGTGGGTCAAACCGCTCCCATTTTTCATAGTTCCAGTTCAGCACAACTTCAGGCACATGCTTTAGAAACGGCAGCACCACAGGTTCTGCCTGGTGCTCGGCTGGCTGTTGCACGGAGGGGCTGTTCTTCCTTTGCTGATTTCATCATCTCTGTAAACGACGCCCTTTGCTATCACAGAGTTTGGGATTGGGGTGTTTTCATGAATCAGGTACTTTTAAGGAAGAGTTTTTCCCCCCCTGTGACCACGTTTCAGAAAGGTATGAGAACAGGAGCACCGTACTGAGGCATTTGGAGATCCGAGCGGCGCGTCTTCAAATACGCAGCGTCTCTCCCCCGCTGTATGCGGAGCCCGTTTCAGGGGTTTGATGCGCTTTAGGAGATGAGGTAATCGGTCATTCTCTGGGTGTCCTCAGGCCTCTTCCCCTGCCGGGACTCTGCTTGGGCCCCTCATGCCCGTCAGCAAACCCCTGGGCGTCGCTCACTTGCAGCCCCAGCCTGGCTTTCATTTTCTACCCATTTCTCTTTTAGTTTTGTTTGTTTTACTAAGGAGATAAACATATTATAAATATAAACATATCTGTGTGTAGTATATGCAGAGGCATATATTGTTTTAGGGAGTTTTTTTCTCTCTATTCTTGTTGCTTTGTTTTCTATTCGTATTCTTATCCTATTTTACAATTTATGTAATGTTCAGGTTCTCTGTGTTGTCTTTTAAGATTATTACATTTTTTAGTGTAACACTTTAAAAATACTTCTTTTTGAAATTTTAGTTTAAAATAGTTCTTTTTAATGGCACATGTTTTTTACAGAACAAGTTCAATATGGAAGCTTCTGATCCTGTGATATCTCTTATTTACTTTTTGAGTTCTTACTTTATTATAAAGGTTGATTTCTCGGTTTTGAAATCCTTGTTCTGAAGATTTTAAGTATGTTATTAATTCATTTTTTTACCCTGCTATATTTAAATTATTTTATTTCTCATGCTGTCTGAATACGATGAGAGAATGGACCCCACACGACTCCCATGCAGAGTGATGTCTAGTTGACACTAGAATGCTCTGGAGAGTCCCAGGTCGCCCTGTCAATAATTTTACTGGGACAAGAGGCATAAACCGCCCCCAGCAGGCTGCGATGCATGCCCACTCAAAACACAAGGGAACGTCTAGGCCGCCCCTACCCTGGGGCACCATGAAGGCAGTAGCTTTTCTGTTGTTCCCTAGCCTGTTCTGGGAAGGATCTGTTCCCAGATCCTTCATATCTTCCAAACCCTGCCTCGCCAAAAATACTTAGCAAAAGAAAACCAGCTATGTTAACGGAGCGTTGATCAGTTGACAAATGCTTTACATGCACAATTCTGGGGGGAACAGGTTGTGAGCTTCCCCTGAAGGTAGACATAGCTGCCTCCAAAACTGGGTAGGTAACCACAGCCTGCCCTGGCCATGTGACGTGGGTGTCTGTGCAGTCCGTCACCATCACCGTCACCGTGGTCGCCTACGTCCTTCCTGTCGCACTGAGGGCAGCCTGGACCATACCGTGCTGTTCCTCTGCAAGAGGGAAAGGTCAGAAGGAGGGCCCACAGGCCATGATTTCTCAGTAGTCCTGGCTGGACTTGGTGAAAAAAATAACCCCAGGGAAGTGACACTGGAGGGGACCCTGGCAGGCTGTCCTTGTGTTCCCTTCCTCTAGTTGCATATCATGTCTACTTGTGGTTTAACTCTTCTACCTTGTTGACAAAGGAGTTTCCTGGTCCAGGTAGTTCTTTCCCTTCATTATGAGGGACTTGGAAAAGAAGGCGTGTTTTTAACCTGGGAGAGCCAGATTTCCCCTCAGCACCTTCTCTGACAGAACCCTAACGGGACAGCCGTGACCTTCTTAGACTGCGGGACCATCCTACCTCCCCAAACGGCAGCCTGTGAAAAGAGCCAATCTCCCAGAACAGTTATCACTGCCATGTTTTATGGGATCTAAGATGCTGCAAACTGAAATATGCACCGTCATTGTACACGCCACCAAGAAAGAAAAACAATGCTGTCAGTGCAATTATGACACGCCATCAATTTTTAAACGTGCCTTGCTTTTAAAGATATTAAAATGTATAAAAAAACGTGACTCTCAGAATTGATGGAATACTTTTTTTCCCCTCCCATTTTCTACTACTTGATTATTACTTTTCCTCCAAGACCCACCACGGGGTTTGGAGACTTGAGGCTGGAGACCTGCCTGCTATTGTTCAGCCTGATTCATTATGTGCCCTCAACCCCCCAGCCCCAGCCTTCGGAACGACATCTCCATCAGTCCCTCCCTGTGGGTGAACCGACCAGTTGAAGTAACAAAGAAATGAGTCAGTTGCCTATGGCCAGGCTCCTGGCAAGCCACTGAACCGGGATCTGAGCTCAGAAATCCCCACCGCTGTCTCACACAGTTAATCACTGTGTTACTGGGCCTCCCTCCCTGTGTTTAGACAGGGCCGCTCAGAAAATTCCTTTTTGGGAGGACTGGGAGCCTGGGGCAGGGATTATGATGGTACATAATCTACTGTGAAGGACGTGTCAAAAAATGGCTGTGCTAAACTCCTCTGGATTTACTGCCTCTATTGAGAATGCGGTCCACAGGTTCATACAGCGCCCCCTTTGGGAGAACTGGAAAAACATGTCTCCAGGTCCCATTAATCAAGAAAAGCTGTGTTGGTCCCAGCCGAGGATTTGACTTTATCTTAAAGTCATCGTGACTCTTGAAACTGTGGATCCTGTGTCCTTCCTTACTGTGACTACTGGGAAGCTGAATCCCGTGCCCCACCTCTGACAGCTAGGGCTTTCGCTTTATATATTGAACATGTTTTTCTTTACTTTGCCCCAATATCTGTGCTTTTTCATGTTTTATCTGAGTGAATTGAATATGCCATTGTAAGTATCCTTGAACCTGTTTGCAATGGAGTTGCATAGCATACATATACATACAAACATACATCTTTGCGAACTTTTGAATATGTAGGGCTTTCTAGAAATTGGGGCGCAGGTGTCAATATGGCAGCATATTAGCATCTACCTATCCTAGCTCCCCACTCAATGACTTATGAAAGGTTAAAAAAAAAGAAAAAAGAAAAAATCCAAGGGAATTATAAAATCCAGAGAAAACCGTAATAACAAAAATGACAGGCACTAGGAATGAAATCTAAAGTTAAGTCCTTATGCCAAGTCTTAGTATCCCCACTAGGCACAGCATTCTGAAAGAGAAGAAAGAAAATACATTCTGGGAAGAGCAGAATATATGTTTTAAACAAATGTTAAAAAATTCCGGTACCTCCCACCTCTTATCTCTCTACTAGAATACACATAGAAAGCAAACACATCCCCACACTACTGTATAACTATTTTCTGAAGTGCTTCTCCCGCCTCCACCCCCCCCCCCCACTTTCCCTTTGGGCTTTTAGACAAAGAATTTGATGAGAAAGCAATCATATAAAAGAATTGGTAGTAAACACTGAAACTACTGAAAAACCCAGAGAGAAATAAAACAACATAACTACTCAAAATGAAGCCAAAAGAGCTCTTAAAGATTTATTTGGGGGGGGGGAGAAGGAGGGGGAATTCCATAAAGTGAGCCTATAGCTCCTAATTAAATTTATAATTGTGAAAATGGGAAAGGCAGGGAGAAATAAAAACATTATAAATTCCATGATATACATCAGAATAGGGAAAAATATATCTTCCAAATCACTATAAATGAAAAGAGCAAATACGTAACCAAAGGCATAAACCAGAAAGTGGAAACAGCTGTTTTCTACAGTCTCAAACTCAGCACAAAAAGGGCAGAAATAGGGCTAAACTCACCAGTGTTAAAACGACATAAAACCATTTCTCCGCACCCGAAGTTAAAGGCAGATACTTGGACGGAGTTAAAGAAGAAATCCAACTATGTTTCCTACAACAGGGAGACCAAAATCAAATTACATAGAAAGAATAAGATTAGAAAGATAGAATAAAATATAATGTAACAGGCAAACAAAAGCAGAGGCGGCACTGATATCACCAAAAGAAAGTTCAAGGCAAATGTGACTCAATAAAACAGAAAGGACTGTTTTATACTGAAACAAAATGAAATTCATATTTGTGTTTTAATAGTCCTGAGCATTTATAAGCTGATTAACATAACATGAAACCTTACATAGCACAGAAGTATTTGACACATAGGAAGAAAGACACAGAAACACAAGTACAGTGAGGTACTGAAACACCAATGTCATCGACGACAGAGCAAGTTGATAAAAATAAGAGGATATATCTAGGTAGTTTAGATAATGTAATTAGAAAAACTGAATTAGTGGATGTAGTAAAATTTTATAGACTTTCAATTCCACTGATTTTTTTAAAAAAATTGAGCACATGTCAAGGCATAAAGAACATTAATAAAGTTTATAAAATATAATGATAGAAACCATATTTTCATTTCTTCATTATAATCCACTGAAACTGGAGCTTATAAGAAAACACTCTTAAAATAACTATTGGGTCAGTAAAAGTTATTGACCCAATAATTATTAGAAAAAGCTGACTTTTCTATAGTCAGCAGATAAACCCTTTATATTTGTACTGTCCCCCACGGTACACACTAGTCCACCTGGTTATTTACATCTAAAATTAATAAAAGTAAAATAAAAAATTCAGTTCCGCGGTCACAGTTGCCACATTTTAAGTACTCATTAGCCACACGGAGGTATATCATGGCTCCATATTGGACAATGTAGATATTTCTATGCATTTATACCACCACAGGAAACTCTATTGGACAGTACTGCTTTTAGAAAATAGAATTCATGGCAACAAATGGGGACCAAATAGTTAATACTTAATACACATAATTCTCAACCCCCCCCAAACATCTCAGGATAAGAATGTAACAAAGACATGAACCAACAATCCATGAGAAGGAAATATTAATAAAAAATTAGCATATGAAAAATATTAAACCTAATCAAGAAAATATTTTTCAACTATCAAATTAATAATGATGAAATTATAATGCTCTATTTAATGAGCATGGTGACATGGTCACTTGTAAACTGCTGAAGGCAAATAATGAAAACTTTCGACAAAATCCTTCTAGAAATCTCCCACTTGACCACCTCGAAGTGGTTCTCAAAACCAGCTACACATTGGAATCACTCTGGGGACTTTTATAAAAATGTCATGCCTGAGCCCCCAAACTCACAGATCCTTACGTAATTGGCTTGGGGTGGAGCCTGGGCTCCGGTATTTTTCAAGCTTACAGGGAGTCTGACGTGAAGACCAAGTTGAGAACCATTATCTAGAGACCGGGGCCCAGGGCACAATGGAAATCCCGCCTGACGGTGGGACTTAACGGGTCGGGCTTTCATGCCCACTGCTTGGCTTCCCAGCCTGTTGGCTGAGTTCCCAAGAAGACTTTGTAGGCATGGAGGCGGAGTGGCTCAGACACGCCCCTGGACCCAGAATGACGCAGGGAGCAGCTGGCTTATTTTGCGCCTTCACGAAAAGAACAGAAGTTGCAACCGAAGGAGAAGTGACGTACCTGGAGTGGTCAGGATGATGGGGGTGCAGCAACAGCAGCTTCAGGAATGGGGCCTGGAGGGCAGGCTGAGCCCACGACTTCCCTCAGTCCTGCGGGAACCAGCTGCTCCCTCATGGTCTCGAAACTCTGAAAACCCCTGGAGGCTGGATGCAATGCCAGGTAAAATCCAAGGGAGAAGTGACGAACTAACTGAGATGGTCCTGAATTGATCCAGTTTCTTTCATGTTGGGGTTGAGCTTAAAATGAAGAGTTTGTGGCATGGGGCATCACTCAGTACGCATGCTTTATCTAGCTTAATTCTCACAAGGATCCTAACAGGTATTCACTCCAGTTACAATTCTAACTTTATAGATGACAGTGCTTTGATTTCAGACCCAAAGTAATTTACATTTCTAACACTTCTCGCTTTATATACTTTGATGTTACATGGCTCAGTTCATGAGGGTCTCAACTCACAGAAGCAGACAAGACACTGGGGTTTTCCAGCGGGGAGGAGGGCAAAGTGAGTCAAGGGGGGCGAGTGTTTGGCGATGAATGGAAACCAGGCTTTTGGTGGAGAGCATGCTCTCGTGTATATGGCTAACACGTTATAGTGCTGCGTATCTGAAAATTAGGTAGGGCTACTAACTACTGTTGCTGCAGTAAAAATGAAGCGGAAAACCTGAATAAAATAAAATAAACACCAAATAAAAAACCCTAAGGTTTTGTGACTACTACAGCTTAGTAACGGGACGCAGCTGGTTTAATGTAAAAGGGTACTTTATGTATCATTTAATGATCTTTTGTGTCTTGACCTCTTACTCTGATTAGAATTTCTCCTTGTTTATTTGTGTGATGTTGCTTTTGATATTTCTGTAAGCCTTTCTGTTACATACCACTAATTCTTCTATAGTCAGCAGGTAATCCGGGGAGGGAGGAGGGAAGAAGAAGGACGAGAGAGCGGCTAATGAGAAGAGAAAAGAAAAGGAAATCACTGTAAGAGGTTTTTTAATATATCAGTATGAGTAAGTTGAAAAAAAAAACTAAAAAGAAAAATGATAAATACAATTAATATGATTGAATTAATACATACCTCAAATTTCTGCACCCTACAAAAGAAAAACACCTGTTCTATACTCATTCATAATAAAACTTTTAGTAAACCAAGAATTAAACGAAGCTTTTTTCCAAAGAAGTGTGTCTGTCAAAAATGTACGGTAAATCTCACACTCAGTTGTAAAGCATCAGAAATATTCTTTTTAAAATCAGAAGTTGATAAGGATGCCCACTATCACTGCTTCTATTCAACATTGTATTGGAGGTATCTTCCAGGGCAGTTTTGAAAAAGAAAAAAAAATGGAATGAAATAAAAAAGAAGAAAGAGAATAATAATGGGAATACAAATGAAAAAATTGTCATTTTTGGTGATATCTGGATAGAAATCCTGAAATAACCTACAAATACATTGTTATACTTAATACACATGATATCTATAAAAATGAACTGCATCCTATATACGAGTCACAGAAAATATAATCTTAACAGATATTGCATTTACAATAATCAAAATAAAAGGCATATAGGCATACATCTCACTAAAGATAAAATGTCCCTTACAGTGATAATTATACAATTTTATAAAAGGAATTAAAGAAAACCCACACAAATGAAGCACATTTATAGAAAAGAAAATCCAATATCAAAAAAGAAGATGAACCTCCCCAAACTTATAAATTAAATGTAATTCTTATCCACTCTAAGTAAGGGATTCGCAAAGTTTGATAAACAAATTCTAAAATTATTGGAAATGTGAAGAATAGCCAAGAATAGCAAAGTACACAGTCTGCCCTACTATGTTATAAGTCCTATTATAAATGGACTGTAAATGACACAGTAACACAGAGAGCCAGAAACAGACCCACACATTAATAGAAACAAGGTGGGAGAGAAATGGTCTTACAGATCAGAGAGGAAAGGGGCGGGGCAAGGGGAAAAACACTGTAACCCACGCTCCACCGTGCATGAAGTCCATTCCAGGTATTGCACAGACCTAAATGGGAAAAGCAAAACGTTTTTAAAGAAAGCATGCAGAAGAGTACCTAGGGGACTATATGACTAGGGGAGAGGGAAGCAATTCATAAGGCATACAAAGTACAAACCACAAAGAAGAAGGTCGACAGATATGGCCATGTTAAAAACTTTTATTCATTAGAAGATAACGTTTTTTAAAGCGGAAAGACAAGAAAGAGCCTTGGAAAGGACATCTGTAATATACACAGTTAGCAAAGAACTAATGGTCAGAATACATAATACATAAATCAATTCTGCAAATTGATTTAAAAATTAATTTAATTTAAAACTAGGTAAAAACAGGCAATTCACAGGAGAAGCCACAAGTGGCCGATAATCGTATAAGAAACATCCAACTTCGCTAGTAATGGGAGAAATTCAAATGAAACACTACACTGAGTTCACACTCACAGCTGCTGGGTTAACAGCAGAATGGCCATCAATTCTGTTTGTTGGTAAAGATGTGAAGAAATGGAAACTCACCTACTGAGTTGGGCAAAAAGTCCATTTAGTTTTTCCGCAAAATAAAAGACACATTTTTCATTTTACCAATAACTTTACTGATTTGGATATTTTGAGTATGTCGGCTGTCTCCCGCTACTGGCTTCTAGTGGGTAGAGGCCCGGGTGCTGCTAAACATCTTCCAATGTGTAAGGCAGCCCCACAGCAAATAATTATTTGGCCAAAATGTCAGTAGTACCAAGAAACCTCACAAACTGCTTTTGTCACATTCAACCAGTCACAGCAGCTTCTCCACACACTGCAGATATCTTTTTATCTCGTGTGTTCAGTTGCATTGTTACCTTTCTTGAAATAATAAAGCATAATACACCAAAAATGTTGCCTATTTTCTTCAAGATGGCCATACAAAAATTCACCAATTTTGATAAGTGTTTAAATGCACGCTGATATAACAGTGATCAGCGTACACGCTAACAAAATTGTTTTGAATGAAGTTAAAGACAACTAAGCGCTACTAGAGCCATCATATGGAAAAACTAAACGAACTTTTTAGCCAACCTGGTATGTGTCGGTGAGGGCACATTAGAGTAACTGATGCAGCAATATCTGGTGAAGCTGAGATCTGTGTACCTATAACAGCGATTCAACTCCCAGACCAGAATACTGTTAGCTGCATCCTCCGTCGTAACAACAAAAAAGTGGAAACAAGTTTAGCATTCGTCAACAGGAAAGTGAATAAATTGTAGTATATTCTCACAGAGGAATATTATACAGCAAAAAACCCCACCCCATTAAAACTAAAACCACACAATCTACGTGGATTAATCCCACAAATAAAATGTTGAAAAAAAAGCTAATTGGTAAATATACACAACAGAGGAGGTCCCCGACTTACGATGGTTCAACTTACAATTTTTCAGCTTTGTGATGGTGCCATGGTGAGACCCATTCAGCAGAAACTGGCTAGGCTGAGCTATGGTGTACAGTAGGTTAGGGGTATTAAAAGCATTTTTCACTTAAGATATTTTCAACTTAAAATGGGTTTATCAGGATGTAACTCCATTATAAGTCAAGAAGCGTCTGTATAATATAAAGTTTAAAATCATGGTGAACAAGAACTATGTATAGTTTAGGAATAGAGATATATGTGCCAAAGTCTTAACCAGATTGAGAAAGATATCCTCTAGTTCTAAATTTTTATCGTGAATGGATGTTGAACTTTGTCAAGTGCTTTTTCTGCATCAGCTGATGTGATCATAGATTTTTCTGTGGTGGGTAACATTGATTGATTTAAACATTTGAACGAACCTTGCATCCTGGGGTTAAACTCCATACCTGGCCATGTTATCGGATTCTTTTTATGTATTGCTGAATTCTTTTTTTTTTTTTTAAGATTTTATTTATTTGTTTTTAGAGAGAGGGGAAGGGGATAGAGAGGCAGAGAAACAGCAATGTATGGTTGCCTCTTACACGGCCCCCACTGGGGACCCGGCCTGCAACCCAGGCTTGTGCCCTGACTGGGAATCGAACCGGGACCACTTGGTTCCCAGCCCGCGCTCAATCCACTGAGCTACACCAGCCAGGCTGAATTCGTTAATTTAAGTATATTTTATTGGTTATGCTACTGCAGCTGTCCTTTTTTCCTTTTTGCCCCCCACTCTGCCTGGTACCCCCATTCCCATCAGCGATCCCCCCTTAGTTCATGTCCATGGGTCATACATATTAGTTCTTTGGCTTTTCCATTTTCTATACTATTCCCAACACCCCTCTGTCTACTCTGTACCCACCAACTATGCTTCTTACTCCCTGGACCTTTTCCCCCACTCTCCCCTACCCACTGATAGACCTCCATGTGATCTTCATCTCCATGACTCTGCTCCTGCTGTAGTTGTTTGTCCAGTTCGTTTTTATTTCTGTTTTCGTTTTCTTTTTAGATTCTGTTGTTGCGAGTTGTGAGTTTGTTGTCACTTCACTGTTCATAGTTTTGACCTTCTTCTTTTTCTTAGACAAGTCCCTTCAACATTTCATAAAACAAGGGCTTGGTGGTGGTGATCGTCTTTAACTTGACCTTATATGGGAAGCACTTTATCTGCCCTTCCATTCTAAATGATAGCTTTGCTGGATAGAGTAATCCTGATTGTGGGTCCTTGCTTTTCATCTCTTTGAATATTTCTTGCCAGTCCCTTCTTGCTTGCAAGGTTTCTTCTGAAAAACCAGTTGATAGTCTTATGGGAAATCCTTTGTAGATAAATTTCTTCTTTTCTCTTGCTGCGCTTAAGAGTCTCTCCTTAACTTCAATCGTGGGTAATGTAATCGTGATGTATCTTGGTGTGCCCCTCTTTGGGTCCAACTTGTTTGGGGCTCTCTGAACTTCCTGGACTTGTATGTCTATTTTTTTCCGCCAAACTGGGGAAGTTCTCTTTCAGTATTATTTCAAATAAGTTTTCAATTTCTTGCTCTTCCTCTTCTCCTTCTGGCTCCCCTATGAGTTGGAGGTTGGTACATTTAAAGCTGTCCCAGTGGTTCCTAAGCCACTCCTTGGTTTTTTTGAATTCTTGTTTCTTCTTTCTGTTCTGGTTGATTGTTTATTGCTTCCTTTTGCTCCAAATTGTTGATTTGAATCTCAGCTCCCTTCCCTTCATTGTTTGTTCCCTGTATACATATATATATACACACACATATATATATATTTTTTTTAATCTCAGTTTGTATAGCCTTCACTTCTTCTTTTATTTTGTGTCTGCACTCAATCATTTCTCTGAGCATCCTGATCACCAGTGCCTTGAGCTCTGCATCTGATAGGTTGGCTATCTCCGTGTCACTTAGTTCTTTTTCTGGAGTTGTGATCCACTCCTTCTTTTAGTCCTTATTTTCTTCTCTCTTCATTTTGGCAGCTTTCCTGTGTTTCTGTATATTAGGTAAGCTGCTTTGATTCCCGAGCTTGCTGCACCTGTTATGTTGTACGGGATGGAGCCTTAGGTATTCGCTAGGGTGGGGCAGCCCGCTTCACTGCTTTGTGATGTTATATGTGGGGGAGGGGTTGGAGAGGGAACAGTGTTGCGTGCTCAGCTTGTTCAGCCCGGGTTCCAGTCACTTCCCCCACTTCCTGCTAGTGTCTGGTGCCCTTCCAGTTGCTGCCCTGGTGCTGATTCCAGAGTGGATAGGTTTCATTTCTAATATTGGTAATTGTGTCTTCTTTTCTTTTCTTAGTTAATTTTTACCAGAGAGAAGTTGTAGATTTTACAGATCTTTTCAAAGGACAGGCTTACTGTTTTACTGTTTTTTTTCTATTATTTTTCTGTTTTCATTTTTATTGATTTCTGCTCTTCATTATTTCCTTCTGCCTGTTTGGGGTTTATTTTACTCTTTTTATAGGTGCTTGAGGTAGGAGCTTATTGATTTAGAATTCCTCTCTTCTAGTGTATGCACCTTAGTGCTATACATTTCCCTTTCAGTGCTGTTTTAGCTGCATCCCACAGATTCTTATATGGTGTATTTCATTTTCTCTAGTTTGCTAACTTTTTAAAATTACCTTGAGACTTCCTCATTGAGTGCTGTTTGGTTTACAGATGTTTGAAAATTTCCGTTATCTTTCTGTTATTAACTGCTAGTTTGATTCCGTTGTGGTCAGAGAACAAACTGTATGATTTCAGTGGTTTTTTAAGGCCCAGGTCTAGGTTGATAAATGTTCCATGAGAATGTGGAAAGAACGGTTGTTGGGCAGCCATTGGATGGAATGCTCTGTAAATGCAAATTCGATCCTGTTGGCTGATGGTGATGAGAACTCTTCTCTATCCTGGCTGATTTTGACACTTAGGGTGGAAAAGGTAGCAATGATGCCTTACTAGTGCTGAGTGCGTATGGAAGTTACCAGTCCCCACTGGGCCTGCACAGAGACCACGTGGGCTGGGAGGAGAAGGGGCACTCTGAGGTCCTCCCTACATGTCCCCCTCTGACACTGCAGGGATGTGGGAGAGTCCTGGATCCCCACAGACTGTCTCTGACACCACTGATGGGAAGGGAAAGAGAAGCCTCATTACTACCAGCTGGGAAGTGTACGCCCAGGCCCCTAAATGGCCTGTGGTGACGCTGGGGGAGAGAGTTCTCATTGATAGTGAGTGGGAACGAAGTCCTGCTCCCCACAAGAATTTCTGACAGTGTCCAAGCAGGGCGGAAAAGAGGGCATTGTTACAGCCACAGCTGTGTCATGGCACTTGGCTAAAGTGAACCAGTTATGGTCTAAGCGTTCTGTCACTGAGGATGCCCCCTTCCTTGTCCTTTGGCTACAGGGAGTAGGTTTTCTGTTGGAGTCTTTGCTGGCTGTACTGTGAGGGTTTAGGGCTGGAGCTTCTCCAGCACCCAGCTCAGGATATTCGAGGAAAAAAGGAGAACCAGGGAACTCACCTCCATGGCACTCAGGTTGCGGGGTCCCCAGCTGGCTTCTTCTCCCTTTCTCCTTTCAGCCTCCTTGTGTTAGTTTTCTGTGTAATGACTAGGATTTCAGCTGTGTTAGAGCAACAGGGACAAGCGCATCTCCTCCATGTCACCTGAGATCATAACTGCTATTTTCTTTCTTTTCTTTCTAAAGATTTTAATGCATTTACTTTTAGAGAGAGGGGAAGGGAGGAAGAGAAACATCCATGTATGAGAGAAACATCAGTTTGTTGCTTCTTGCATGCCCCCAACTGGGGACCTGGCCTGCACCCAGGCATGTGCCCTGGCTGGGAACCGAACTGGCAACCTTTCAGTTCGCAAGCCGGCGCTCAGTCCACTGAGCCACACCAGCCAGGGCAAAATTGCTATTTTCAAATCTTCTAGTGCGTCTAAAACATTTCACAATAACTTTTTAAAAGACTAGGTGATGCTGTTGAAAGTTAAACTATTCTTTAAGACTTTGGGGGCACAGTGATCCACTCTCAGCCTTCCCACTTTTCCTGAGAGGATCCCATCCCTCTTTCCGCTCAGCCCTGCCCTCTTCTGCCCATTCCCCTCCCCTCCCCTCTCACCAACTCCAAGGAAAGAATGTTAAGCAGCTCCTGCCGCGAACAGGGCACGGTGGAAGACAGATGCCATTGCAAACCAGCTTACATCCAAATCTGAGTCAGGCGAAAAGGAGTTATTAAAGGGTTTTGATATTTTAAAAGGGGAAGTCGTTCGAGGGTTTTGGTATTTAAAGTACTGAAGAGTCCAGTCCTGTGTGAAGGCTCCTGTCCCCACGAGTCACCCTGCACAGAGGATTCAGAGGAGAGACCATTTACCACTCCGCATGCATATGTTTCAATGTTTTAACACCCAGGATAATCTTATTGGCACATATCAGCTGAATGCCATCCTTACCTATAACTACGTAAGTTTGTTTCCTGCAAACAACAAGTAGTGAAAATTGTTTGAAACGTTTCTTGTGATAGGCAGTACATAATCAGAGTCAGGAAAGGGTGAAATAAAAAAAAACTACCTGATATTTTTTATTCCTTCATATTGCTAAGGCTAGTCAAGGACCATGAAAATTTACATTAATTAATTCCCTTTGAGAGGCGCGGTTGATACCATGTTGGTCACAGTTAAATGGAACTCTACAATCCCTTCATAATCAGCATAAACGATTTCAATTCCGTAGAGTATACACTAATGTTATGAACGGACACACTGAAATTTCAAGAGCACAGTCCCCGTTGGATAGATCCAGAAATCACTCTGCACATCGCCGCTCAGGGATCCTGGGAGACTTTGCTATCTGATATTTCAGAGCAGGAAGCAGCTGGAAAAAGCATTAATAGCAACTGGGAGAAACTGCAATTACTTTTCTACAAGCTAAGAATAACTTACATTAAAAAAAATAGACACTATTCAGAGAATCACAAAAGAAACTGATGGAGAGAATTAAAGCATGAAGGACGTTCTTTTGTAGGTAGTTGGCTGCGTGAGAGACAGCCGGGAGCCCTGGCCAGGGGAGGCAGAGGCACTGTGCATGATCAGAGCAGGTTTTCCATGCCAAGGGCAAACGTCAAGCACTGGTATACTTGTGGCCCTGAGGGATCGGAGGAAGGATGGGTTTGATGTTGGAGCCCGGATGACTGATGACTGTCAATGTGTGTCGTCTGTGCTGGAGAGGCCCTTTTTCACAATGAAGTGACGATTTGTGCAGTGCTATAAAACATTAAGGGAAAAAAAAAGATACAGTACGTAGAGTTAACCCCTTGCTACATGAAACAAGGAAAACAAGCATTGTGTGACGTAAGCACCAGGATAATATTTAGAATTATTTCATAACGATCTTTAAGGAATACGTGACATTCAGACAGGAAAGATAGAGGATGAGGTTCCGGATATCATGTGTGTGCTGGACAAGCCTTGGGCTGTGCCGACTTGCACAAAGAGCAGACCGTTGCTGCAGCAAGCAGCTCCTGTGCTCTTCCGCCCTGCTCACAGCCACTGTAACCACGCCCTGCACCGTATTCTTTCACAGCCATGCAGAAGACACTCAGCGTGTGCGTGCACACACACACCGTCTTCCCTAAGGTTGCTCTGTTCACCAACGAGGAAGGCACCAAGGATGAACCATGGAGCGAGGCTCCACTGAGGAGTGTTTTAAGCAAGAACAGTTTGGATGACAGAGCCTGAAGGTAGATGCGCTGTGGCCACAGAAGCTGAATTCTCATCGGGGAGAAAGCAGCGCAGCAGAGACTGAGAAAGCGAGGCCGAGGATTCTAACGGGAGTGAGAAAAATGGCGTGACCTATATCACAAGACCAGGGAGACTCAATCTGTTGGGCAACCTGAAGCAATCCAAAATGCTAGAGGCGAACACGGGCATTTTAAAGCTCGATTCAGACCGAATGGCGCATTCCTCGAGATAATATCATGTTAACAGAGTATAAAAAAGAAAAGAAAAGGCTCTTCCTTGTTTCCTTCCTATTTTCCACCATTGAGATATTTGTTAAGCTAGAAAGAGGAACACAAGCATCTTGAGAGAATAAAGGCCCTGAAGGAAAAGACGCACGTAGGAGACTGGGCCTTCCTTCTCAGCCAGCTGCACCCTGGGAGGGTATGTCCCAGGCAGCTGAAATCACTTATGGACGTAATTTTAGAGTATCTGGTCTTTGAGAATTCGCTGACAGTGAGAAAAGTACCGGAGACCAATAATATTGCCATTTTTAAAAATGGAATTAAAGACTTCACAAACCAGGATACCTTTCAACCTTAGCAAATTTGAATTTATTAAAGAAATGGGTGGTGTATTTAGAAAATACTGGAGTGAGTAATAAGTGTGGAAAAGGACTTGTGAAGAAAAATTATTTCAGACGAACTTCATTGCCCTCTTACGAAGGCAAGGGTCCAGAAACTGGAGCCCATAGGCGACTGATCTGCAGCCTGTTTCAGTAAATTAAGTTTAGGGGAACCCAGCCCATGCCTGTTCATCTCGCCACTGCCCAGGGCTGCTCTCATGCAGTTAGTTGAGTAGCTGCACAAGAGCCCCTGTGACTCATAAATCTGAAAGCATTTACCGTCTGACCCCTCACAGGAAGCCTGCTGACATCCGAGTGGGAAAATAGCCCTGACACAGTGTGTTTTGCTTCCTGCAATGCACGTATTAAAGCTTCTCATGTCAATACACTAGAGGGACGTGAGTGGGAATTGAGACAGTACAGGGACTTGGGCCCGGGACTGGAAAAATACCCAGTGGGCAGGAAGCCAAATTAGGACCAGGTGGCCAGTAGGATAAGCAGACCACAAGAATGTCAGCCCTGTACCACTTCTTGCTTAAAAAAAAAAAAAAGCAGAATTTTATCTCCCTTCTAAACACTTGTTTTTCCTGCCATGACCTGGACGATTCCACAAGCCTGCCATTTTCTTTTTTTCTAAAGATTTTATTTATTTTTAGACAGAAGAGAAGGGAGGGACAAAAAGAGGGAGAGAAACAGCAATGTGTGGTTGCCTCCCACGTGGCCCCCACTGGGGACCTGGCCCGCAACCCAGGCATGTGCCCTGACTGGGAATCGAACCCTTTTGGTTCGCAGTCAGTGCTCAATCCACTGAGCCATACCAGCTAGGGCATTTTCAAAAAGCCGGTCTCCTGGTGCAAGCCCTTGGCCCCCAGCTTAGGAAAGCAGCCAAGCAGAGCCAGGTCACAGGACCGTCGTTCCTCTGGGCTGCCTCCCCTGTGCTCGAGCACAAGCTTAAGAAAATCTGCCTGAACATTTCTCTGGGGTTTCCTCCCAATTTCTATCTTGGGGAAGCTAAGAACCCCCAACGCCGCAACAGAATTGCGTACCAGGTGGACTTTCCCTGGAACTGAGTCTCCAGAGACTTGTCACGGGATGCAACTCTTGGCCGGGGCCTGGACCCTAGTGCTGGCAGGGCCCCTGGCAAAGGCGTAAGCGGCAAGTGCACTGGCTTTATAGAAATCTATCGAGTGGTAAATATTGAAGATGAAGAACAATCTAATCAAGCTTGAATGTGGGGCTGAAACCAAAATGATAAAAAGATGAAAATAAAAGTTGCATTTATGCGAAAATCAAGTACATGCATGGTAGAAGCCTGGCTTGTCAGTTCCTGTGAAAAAGATGAGGATGTAACTGACCCGGGGCCAGCGGTGGGGTGTGACTGATCAGAAAACCATCACTGAAGGGCATCAGCTGGGTGGTAGACCAGAAGGCTCCAGGCCCTCCTTCCCCCAAGGAAACATTAAATAAACAACTAGAGACTAGCTAAAATGACTTCATAATAGCTCTGAAAACCAGCTGAAGGCCTACAGCAACCAAGTGAGTGACCAATCAAGAAAAAGCCGCATTAGACAAGTAAGAAGTATCAAGGTGTTTTTACTCACCTTTGCTCACAACCCCTGTCCCCCACGCCCCCAGTTCCTGGGGAGGGAAGTACAGTTCAGAGGAAGCGAGGCCGGGTGCCCAGTTCCCTGCTGTGACCCCGAGAGGAAAGCGATGTCCTCGCCCGTCTGGGGCGGCCTGACTGGTGTGGGCGTGACTTCGCTGAGTTCAACAGTCCCGTGTATGGCTGGACTCTCCGTCCAGAGGAAGCCCCGGACGGGGCTCTTGAAAACCGCAAGGGGACAACAGACACTCAGGTGCCTGGGGCAAGAGATTACTAATTGAGGAATGTAATAGAACAGCTAAGGCCCCAAGAAGAAGCAGGAGTCTCTTAGGGACATGAAGACATTTTTAAAAAGCACCTGTGCATAATGAGGAATTGGAAAGAAGCCCAGGGAAAGAATGTGTCCAGAAAGGAGCTGAAAAGACCCCAAGCTTTCCCTGCAGGGCGGACCCTGGGCTCAGTGCGTGCCCTGCAAATCAGTCGGTCCAGGTCTCCCCCTGCTCGGAGCCAGCCTGCAGGCTTGGAGAGGTGGCTGCTTGTCAAAAGCCTGATTTTCAACGAAAGAACGCAAGACATATAAAGAAACAGGAAAACATGGCCCATTCAGGGGAAGTGAATTAAGTCTCCAGAAACTGTCACTGAAGAAAATTATCACAAATTTCTGTGATGTGTATAAAAATTTACAATCATAATACCTACTAGGGATCTAGCACTTTGCTTCTCACTCACACCATACTCATCTGGTCTTCTGTTATTACATTAGATATTACATTATCCTATACATATATTACGGTAATAAACAGAATGTGGGAGATTACTATATTACTTTAGAACAGATATTATCATTCCCAAGGCTCAGGCATTAACCGATTTCCCAGCACCAGACAGCAGACAATAGTAGCAATGGAACGAGCACCCAGGTCTTCTGATCCCTAATCCGATGTTCTCGCTGCGGTACCACCCACGGGTCACAGCCCAGCTTGCTCTGCCTGCCCACACTGTGTTCGGAACGCAGTTTCCTCAGATCCCACTTAAGGGAGGATGCAGGCAGAGGACAGAAATGAGATGGGAAAGGTCCAGGCACACCGGCCCTTGGGAAGTCGGGACCGTGATGGACGGTGGTGACATGCTTGGCCCAGGGCCCCTGAGTCCCCTCCGGTGCTAGCATGGCGGGTCCCAGTCTTTAACACTGCCCACTCCTGTGAGCTGCCATAAAGTGTCTACTTTAGAATTTGGGATTGTTTCCTGGCACTCGGCCCTTGGGCTTCTAACCCTTGCTGCTGTGCCCTCCCTGTTGAGTACAACCCTTGAAACGCCTCCGCCGGCTATGACGACTATAACTACCGCAGGGGAGGGGGTCTCCTTCACACAGGTTAGGAGACAGCCGCTTCAGGAACCTCTTCCTTCCCCCACAGGAGGGGTCACCCACTCTGTCCCCTTGCCCCTGGCAGTCCAGCAAGTCTCTACCCTGTTTCTGGTTCCCCTGGTCACATGAACAAGCAGGGCATCCCCAAGGCCTCCTCTGGGCACTGGCGGAACACCCCCGCCCCCCTCGGGCTGTAGATGGTGGCTCCCTCCCGGCCCCCAGGGCCTGAATTCCTGCCTCGTTCCTCCATCAACTGCTCGCAGAGCCCACCTCCTACCTCAACACTGGGCCCATTCTCACCTCTAGCCCTTCGTCTCCCCACACTGTCCAAGGTCTTTACTCACTGTCATTTGTCAACATTGCCACTGCGCCCAGAGACAGCTGTGCCACAGCCATGTGCCTGTGCCCGAAGACATGCATTCACGTGTGCGTTGGGGAGAAATGGGCAAGAAAGGGGGTGACATGGGGGGGCTGGGCCAGATCTTTCAAACCTAAGACCATCAGGACTCTGCCGGACTCCCAGAGCAGGAGACAGGCCGGCAATCTAGAACCTTCCAGGCTTCCCTTCACCTTCACTGAAAGGAGCCCACCGTGTCCAAGGTGGAGCCCAAGTCAACTCCCCTCCAGCGGAGCACGAGCCCCCGGCCCGAGGAGACCCCCGCGGCATGGGGGCAGGCGGGCAGGGCAGCAGCATCCACTCTAAGTCGCTGAGTGACCGTGGGCACACTCCTGGCCTTTCTGAACTTAGTTTCTCTTCTGTAACAGTGAAAGACTGATAACCCTAACCCTACCTACAAGGAGAGCTTCTGACTTAACACGTTCACCGAACCAAAAAAACCCTGTATCAGTCAGAAAAAGAGTAAGAAGTACAGACAGTGATAATAACACTATTTCTCTGAGCAGCAGATGTGAAATGACTCCTACCTTTCAGGGCCTGGTCCTCTCTGCTGTCACTTCTGTCTGACTCTGGGTGTGAATAAACGCTGCTCTCTGAAGACTCAGAAGTCAGGTCTTTCAGCCATGGGCAAGGCTGAAACGCAGGCCTGGCGGCGTGGGAAGCCTTTTTGCTGAAAATTGAAACATAAACGACACATGTGAGATAGGAAACGAGCCGTGGCCACACCACCGATGCCCGCAGCTTCTTTACTGGGTCCGGTCAGGAGTTTGCCGGAGGTCTCGGTGGGCTCAGGTCTGTGCAGCAAGGTCTACACAGCAGCCAGCATGAAGGAACTGCGCATATTAGCACACGCTTCTCACTCAGTGTAAAACCGTAACTGGGTGCCTACCAGGAGCGCGGCACCGCCCTAGGTGCTGCAGTGGGAAACAAGATGAGCACAGACCCTAATTCCCAGCAGTTTAGAATCCAGGGCACCTTATATCCGGCGCTTCCTGCTGTCTCGGAGAGAGGAAATGAAAGCGTGCAGGGGGGCCCAACCTGGACTACAGGTGGATGTGTCTCATGCTGGTTTGGGGACTGCGATCTCCCCCAGTTGTCAGCTGAGGTTGGGGTGGGATCGGGGTGCCGATGTTCCTGTGACTGGACAGTGGCACTCCCTCCCCGCAGGTGCCCCCCTGTGGGAGTCACCTGCTTCCCGGTTCCCTCCCAGGGGAGGCAGCGCCGCCTGCCCAGCCAGCTCAGCCCGCAGGGCACTGGGGTAGCTGAGCAGGGCTGAACGTTGTTTCTTGTATTGACTAATTAGCTCGTCCGCCACACTCTGTGAAATGTTTGCGTCTCTTCTTCATTTATCCTTTGAGGACCTCTGTGTTTCCCCATCAGTTTGGGGGAACTCTTTATACACAAAATGTCACCTCTTGTCGTATTTGAAAGAGCTTGCTGTGTTCCCTTTTAATTTCACGTTGAACCTGGAGAAGCTTCCGAGGTTTATATCAAAACATATTCATCTTGTCTTCTGTGATTTTTCTCATTTCTCCCAGAACATTTCATTAACACTTTAATCAACCCGCCACATGAATGTAGTTAAAACTAAGTCATGTTTTACAGAAGCGCTTCTAATAAAAAACAATAATCGCCCCCATTCCACTCTCCTGAGGCCCAGCCGTTTTTGACCGAGCCTGGTTAGATGCCCCCACAGCGGTCTTCTTCCTTCTACATCACGTGCTACCGACACTTATTGACGTATCAGCTTCAGACATGTCTCTGGTTGATACGGATCCCCACGACGATGGGGAAGGATCCAGCTCCTCTGAGACCAGTTCGCTGACATTCCTGCCCCGGACAGCGGTCCCATTATGTTCAGTTCCTCCGCCTGTCAGAGCTCCATCTTCATGGGCCGTATTTAAAAGCTCCATTTCCTGTCCCATCGACAACAGGTGACACAGTGACTTCCCACCCCCACCTTCTGCACTCCGTCATGAGAATCTTCTCTCCTTTGCACCCTCAACATTGATTATAGTCAAGTTTTGACCTCCGAGTTATGTCTTTTTGTGATTTAGCCAAAGGATGATTGAAAATTAATGAAAATGTTGAAAATTAATAGGTAATGGTTTACTGCAGAGACTAGCAGTTGGCTGTGATTAATTCTTTCTTCTCCATAGTTCCATCCATGTAATGATTCCTAGCTCTGCAAAAAAAAAAAAAAAAAAAAATACGTTTCGGGGATCAAGCCCAAGCTGACCGCCACCTGTTTACATTAGAGGTTTCAGTTCACACGCGGCAGCAGCAAAGGCTGACGCGAACTGCGTCTGTTCAAGGCCAAGCCCGTCATGTAGCCTGTGTTAAGCGGGATGAGATGATGACCGGGACTGAGATGAAGAGGGTAGAAGCCAGTCTTAATGAGGCATCTGCACGAGTTCAGGGCTCTGTCACTGGAAACACAGTCCAATTAGCTCTCTGGGCCTGTCCTTGACCCAGGAGGGAATGCAGTGGGCGGTATGTGCATACGTCCAACGTGGGCCCAAGCACACTGTCTGTTAGGTAGGAATGGCAAGCCAAGGCCACAGCCCTGGGGCGGCAGGTCATGGCCAGGACCCAGGGCCAACTCTCCTGCAGGGCTCCCGCACAGCTGAGCATGGGCGCCTGCCTCCCGCTGGACCCGAGCTCCCTGGCCACTATAGCGAGGGCTATGTGGTGGCGACACTCCCATCCAGACGTGGTCCTGGAGGGGGCAATCTCTCTGCCCCTACGGCTTCTGCTTAGAAGTTCTGACCACTTGTTATCAACGGACAGAGAAGCTGAACTGCTTGCTTGATGGAGGAGATCGCTCTCAGGCTGAGTTCTCGTGTCTGTCTTCATTCTGCTGGATGACAGCTTTGGGAATCTCCTCGGAGAACACTGGCCCCTGTGGGTGGAACACACAGGACCTTGTCTCCCAACCTCTTGCTCCCACGCAGAGTCACTGAGCTGGCCCAGGGAATGCTTCATGGAGAGCTGCAAGCTGAGATGATACTGCCGACATCCAGGTTTTCCAGGGACGGACCAACTCTTCCCTCTGTCCCCTGCTTGGGAAAGTGCCACCATGACCCCAGGCCCGGGATCTTCTCTCTAGAAGTACAACTAGACCGAATCTTGCCCCTAAATACAGCCGCAGATGCATTTATGTTTTATGGGGTACATCTTTTATTCTGACCTACAGAAGCATTAAGATGTTCTCCCCTTTCTAGTGAGAAACATAATAACCCATAGATTTTATGGCCAAATCTCTAGTGATATAAACGTAATCTGTTGAAGAGAACACAGAAAATAGTAAGAATGCCCTGGCCAGGTGGCTCAGCTGGCTGGGGCATTGTCCCTTACATGGAATGGTCGTGGGTTTGATTCCCCGTCAGCCAGGGCACACACTCATCATAAACTTGTCTAGGCTGAGGGTACAAACCCTGCTCAGGGTACATCAAGGGAGGCGACCAATTGATGTTTCTCTCTCTCTCTCAAATCAGTAAGCATATCTTTGGGTGAGGATCAAAGAAAAGAAGAAAAAGAAAAATTGCTGTGGACTTTGATGACTTGATATTGCATTGGTTTTCCGGGACTGCCATCACAAAGTTCTGTGAGCCGAGAGTGGAAATTCATTGCCTCGCAGTTCTGGAGTCTCGAAGCCTGAGACCAGGGGTCCGCAGGGCTGGCTCTCTCTGGGGGCTGTGGGGAGAAGCTGTTCCAGGTCTCCACCCCCACGCCTGGTGGTTTGCTGGCAGTCTTCACTGTTCCTTGGCTTCTGCATCCCCCTCAGCTCCCTCCCTATGTATCTGTGTCTGTATCCAAATTTCCCCTTTTTATGGACACCAATCATATTAAATTAGGGCTTCACCCTGCTCCCGTCTGACCTCATCCTAACTAATTACACCTGTGATGCGCAATAAGGCCACATTCCTAGGTACTGGGAGTTACGGCCCCAACACATGAGTTTTGGAGGGACACCCTTCAATCTGTAACATGTATGCTTTGCTATCTTATTTTTGGAAAAAAGACAAAAAGAAAAAACCTCTTCATTTAAAACACACACCAAAAAAGGGATCACAGAGTACGTTCTGCCTTTCAACAATGATGTTCCCTCTGTTGCAAAGAAAAGCAGGAAATGAAATGCTTTGAAAGTCAGGAGTCAAAGAGTGCTGGAGATGAGAGACACGCGCGTTTCCTTGTACGAAGGGTCAGACTGGTCCCTTTTCCCCATGGGGACAGAGGACATGTGGCCCGCTGCAGCCTACTAGGCATTTTTTTTCTTTTTTCTTGTTATGGACTGAATGTTGTGTTCCCTTCTCGAAATTCGTATGTTGAAATCCTCACCCCCGATGTGACAGTATAAGAAGGTGGGGACTTTGGGGGGTGACCAGGTCAGCAGGGGAAGCCTCCATAAACGCGATTCGTGCCCTTAAAAGAAGAGACATGAGACAGCTGGCTTCCTCTCGTCGTTTTGCGCTCCGCGAGGACACGGTGAGAAGACAGCCAGGGAGGGCGCCCCCGCCAGAGCCTGGCCCTGCTGCCTGGCTGCTCTCGGACCCCCGCCTCCGGGGCCGTGCGGAATGACTGACTGTGAGCTGGACCCCTCGCCCACAGCGATTTGTGACAGCAACCTGAACCAGGACGTTCTCTTTCTCACCGTATTCCCGTCAACCTGCCTCACTGCGCTAAAAATTCGCAGCTAAATAAGCCCCCAGAGCGCCGCAGTTTCAACACTGCCCCAGAAAGCCAACCAGCTGCTCGCAGCGCGGGGTCTGCAGTGCTGGTGGAGTGCGCGGGCTTGCATGGACCGTGTAGAAGTGACAGCTGTTTCTCACCATCGAATTATTGAAGGAAACCCCAAATGACATAACAAGAAAACCCAGAAATGAAGGAGTGCATTACTTATTTTTAAAACTGTCATTCTCATTAGAACAAGTCACCCTCATAGACTCTATACCTTTGCTGTGGCAGACTTTGAAAAGAACGGTTTAAGGTTATAGTCATACTTTGGAAATTATAAAATGCTCACTGTTAAAAATATGGGGAAGAACAAAGAAAAATAAAATTGGCCATACCCTCATTACTAAAAGGCAATGACTGATAAAATTTTGGTGTATTTCTTTTGTGTTCCTTTTTCCTATACACACACATGAATATTTGTAAACCTACATTGTGTGGGGTATACATTTGCACCTGACCTTTAACACTTCTTATATCATAGGCATTGACTTGTATTTAACTCTTTATAATTTATCTACATTTTTTAACATACAGAGATATGAGAAACTTAATTGTATCTTAAGGATCAATTTTTCCCATTGTTTGAATAGTTCATCATATTCTCAAGGATTTTTAAAAGATTTTATTTATTTTTTAGATAGAGAAGAAGGGAGGAAGAAAGACAGGGAGAGAAACGTCTATGTGTGAGAGATACATTGATCGGTTGCCTCTCACATGCCCCCATCTGGGGACCTGGCCCACAACTCAGACATGTGCCCTGACTGGGAATCGAATGGGTGACCTTTCAGTTCGCAGGCCAACACTCAACCCACTGAGCCACACCAGCCAGGGCTCTCATGGATTTTGAATAGTTTTTTAGGATACATATGTGTGTGTGTGTGTGTGTGTGTACATATATATATTTATATATACTTATACACATATTTAGTGTAGACAATTTAGAAGTTACAAAAAAGATAAAGAAAAGAAAAATAACTGATACTTCTAATAATTTTAGAACTGTGTACATGTAACTACTCCTTAGCTGTTAAGGAGTTGAAATTACATTTGGCCCTTGGAAGGCCACCGCGAGGATGCGGGGGCCCCTGGTGAAAATGAGTTTGCACCCCTGGTCTAGAGGAATATCCACGGTCAGTGTCCGAGCATTTCCTCTGGTCACATTCCTTGCCTGGTGTGTTGCCATGTGCTCACCGGACACACCGGAGAGACAGCCAAACCCACAGGCCCCTTCTGACGAGTTCTCTACTCGGTTCTGTCGCTGCTCTGGCTACAGATGACTGGGGAAAGGATGGTGCTCAGCACAGGGGCAGCACCAGCCTGTTTCCTGTGAGTCCTGGGCTGGAGCCCTCTGTCCAAGAGTGGCACCCCACTGGAGATGGGGATTGACTCAGCCAACCAGGTCTTCGCTTGGGAAGCTCGGGTTCCAGGCCTATAGAGAGACGGCCAATTGTGGCAGAGCCGGCTGAAGCAGGAACAGAGTGCAGTGGACTGCCCCCCAAAGCCAAGCGCTGAAACCAGCGGTGGCGGGCCTGTGGTCCACAGGGAGTCCTCCACTTACACATCAGCAGGTCTTGAACCTCACCTTGACATATTAAGCCCTGGCTCCCTGAAGTGGCATTTTGTGCATTGGACATCAGCTAGTAAACACTGTGAACCAGGGCCATTGTACTAATCAGAGATGTCGATTGCAAATCACGGGCACCAACTGTCTACTTAAATATTAAAAAGGGAGCTATTGAAAAGCTATTGGGTCATTTATGGACTCAATAGAAAACTAGAGAACCAGGCTTAACAATGGATCGCGGTACAGGAAGAGACGGGTACACATCACTGCTTGTACTGCACGGTGGGTTCTTGACCATTCCACCAACTGGGGCTTTGAGTGACCTTCAAATGACCTACATTCAATGACCTTTGAATGGCCTGCATTTTCTTGTCACTCCCTCAAGAGAGCCCCAAAGAGAAGCTCCCAGTTGTATGAGCCTAGGTTATATAAACCTGTGCCCCGCCCCCTAGAGGGCCAGCATCTACGCCCTTCAAATTCCGGGGTTTGGGGTCGGGCCCTGCTTCCCAGACTTGGGATCCCCCTGGAGCCCGGGGACCAGCGCCACAAGCTTCACTCACTGGCAGGAAAGAACCGACTCCGTCCAACCAAACTCAGCTCACCTCTTTTCAGGATGTGTCCGAAAGAGGCTTTTAAAAAAATCTTCTTCACAAATCTCCACATTTTTCTGTAGTTCTGCAGTTGTGAAATAATGTATGCCATTGGTGGGCGCTGGTACTGAGCCTCTGAAATTAGAAATAACAAACAAACAAAAAAAAATCCAAAGCATTTTGTAATGATACCATGCATTCACACATGTAACACCTAAACACTGACCTGTACATCCCACATAAATGCAAATGCCAATAAAGTCTATTTGGGATAATGTAATGTACCCACTCACAAGCATGCACCTCAGAGCTGGCGTTATTACACTCTAATTTGTGGATTAAGCAAATCTGTATTGCTGTTAATATTCCTTACCTATTCAATCACTAATATAGGCAAATTATATTCCTATTGATCCGTACATATTTTTACTGTAAACCCTAGTCCATTTTTTTTTCTGTCAGGCGCAGCAATATATCAACTACTATAAAGAGGAAATAGATATTTTCCACTTTTTTTGTTATCTAATGCATTGAAATAATACCAGAATAAAATGGTTCTAAAAATTCTATAATTCTAAAAATTCTCAACTGAAATTTAGTATAAAATATTCTTTTTTTCATCGATACTAGCCTGTTTCCCTAGAGTAACTTGAAAGAATCATTAACCATTTTGAGGGAATAAATCCTACTGCTATTCACCCCCGACTTGCTCACCAGAGTGGCTGGCTGTGTGCGCAGCAGCCGATTGCATGCAAATGCATGCAAATTAAAAGCATCTATCTGCTCTAGCATGACCCACTTGCGGCTCATATTTAAAACCCCTTAAGTGTCTCTGCCCAGTGTTTTAGTAGGCACGGCCACTCTGCCAGTCCGGGGTCACCCAGGCCGCAGCTGCAGCTGCAGTGGGGAGCACTGCCAATCATCTGGCCACGACCCTCCTGACCCTCCAACAGAGCTTGGTATGTACCACACAGCCTGTCCTTCGAACCAGACTACCCGAAGGCACCCTCCCAGCACGGAGAAAATTAATCACTTTTTCCATACATAGCAGACAAATAGACCAAACTTATATTGGTGAAAAATGGTCAATAGATGGCTGAAAATTACAGACAATACAAAGAACTGTCATTTAAAACAAATTTAAATGGCCTTTCAATTCTGAATGACTGGGTTCATTTAAGCAGAGAGGTCCCCGTTTATGTTGATGATTTAGGATTCATTTGCTATCTTGGATACTAGAAAATCAATCTAAAGGTGCCCGGCTGTAAATAAACATGATGAATCCCTACCTTTGGAACAGGAGTGTGTGATGAGGAGGAGTCTTCCCCAGGAGGGCCTGCCGGGCTGTCTGACGCTGCCTCTCCAAAGATGTTTTTTCCTAGGCAACAGATATGATCAGAAAATTATACGGATGTTAAAAAGATGTCAGATGATTAAAAGAGCTGTAACCATTCTCTTCTTCCTAGAGATTGCCAAAAATGTGAAAAGTGAAAAACACACAGGCCTAAAAAACAATTGCTATGCATTTCGTGGGGAAACATTTATAAATAAAATCAAAGTGCTTTTATGAAGACTGTGATTTAATATACAAATTTTATATGCATCTAAGTAATAATGTGGCAAGTTTTTATTAATATTTCATGTTTATATTTTTATTTTTCCAATGAGATTATCTCTCAAGGGTCCAGATTATTCTTTTTAGTTTTCCCAGATCGTAACACATGTAGCACCTAACTCATTGAATACACCCAATAATGTTGATGCCATTAGGACAAATGGGGGGGGCGGGGGTGTCTTTCTCCTGCATTTCACCAACATCACTGTGACCATCACTAAATCCTTAGTAGGCATTTGATGGGGACACAAAGATACAAAAGACGCAGTCTTAGCGTTCGAAAGGTGTATAATCTGGTGGTGAAAGGCTATTTAAAAAGATGGATAAAAAAAGACAGCGCATGCTGTTTTATAAATAGCACAACAGGTGTTTACACACACGTGTCTGAGGGGGTGTGGGCCTGTTTAGCAACTGTCCACACACTGGGCTTCTTCACTTCAATCAAACCTAACGTATACAATTCTTAATTTACAGGAAACATAAACTGGCAAGTGTTTGTTTACAATAAAAGACTATTCATTTCTTAAGGGACTTACAATAACGCTTATTTCAACAGCAAATGCATTTAAAATACACGAATCTTTGCCTGCAGTACCTTAATCTGAAATAAACCAGTTCTGATTTTAACGCCAATACCAGGCTCCTTCGTAAATTAATATCCACTTAATACTGCATGGGAAATAGCAACAAATGAGTGTGCCAGTGAAAGTGGTACCTTCAGTGTTTAGCTAGATGTTGAGAAGGGGAGTGAAGTAGGCTAGACATTGAGCTCAATAAGCGGGGAAGCAGGAGCCTGCTTGCTAGCCGGGAAGCTACAGCTTCGCACTCCTGGGGACCACAGCAGTGCTCCACCAAGGGGATTAACACTCTTCCCTTCTGGCCTGCAATACTGGACTGTTGGGGGCGGGGTGCAGGGGACGTGCTAGATCATAGAGGCCTGGTGGTCTAACTAGGGGCTGGACCCTAGGCAAAGCCAGGGAAAACGTGGGAAGCTGATTGGTCACCTGGAGAAAGCACCTGGCCCCTCCCAAAGCCAAGCTCCTGATGATGATAATCGCAGAGGAACAAAGAAGCTCGCTCTCTTGCTTGTGACTGGCACTGGCACCATGCATGCACCTGTTCTCCCCATGGCCACGTGGCCCGTGGCCTCCAGGAGATCCTGAATGTCAGAGCACGGCAATGGACTACAGCCGGAAACACGCTGAGCTAGCTGGATGCTGGACTGGACTAGACCTTGACAAGGAGCAGAAACGCAGGGCGGTGCCCTTCATCCTGGCTCTATGGAAGTCAACACTAGACTTTTTCTATGGCAAGATGGACGGAGATGGGACACTGAGAAATCACCAGGGGAACCCCCTTAATTGTACACCATCAATCAAGCACACCACAGAGCCACACTCTGCCCCGTCCATGTGGGTCTCAGGGAATTCTTTTCCTTTAGACACTGTGAGAACCTGACCCCTCCAATGACAAAAGGATCCACACCATGGCTGCGGGGCTGAGCCCCTGACTCCACGCTCACCGCCTGTTTTGCCTTGCAGGCTAGCCGAGCTTCGAGAGTTTGCATGTCTTTGGGGGGAATTCTTTAAGAGTCATGTTTCAAGGATTAAGTCGATGTGATTCTAAAAATATTTCTGCGTTACAAAAATTTATGTGCAGGAGTGGCCCTGCTCTGTGGGGATGCCAGGACTGCTGGACACTGAGCATCTCTGAGAAAGTATTCACACCCTGGAGACCAGAAGCTGCCCCCCAACCCTGTATCCCCTGCACACAGGCATACACCTCAGCACAAAACGGGCACTCCATATATATTTTTAACGTAAAACAACAGAAATTTGGGAGGGTAATACAAACAATGAATAATGATGACTAGTCTTTATAATCTGGACCAGAATTTGCTATCAACTGTGGCTAGCTTAAGAAATTGTGGCCAAGCTTTTGAAATCGCCCCTTAGAAACCCATGACACGTGACAGCTGACCCGTGGACTCGCTGAGCATGGGCTCTCAGGTGGGCATGTGGCTGCCAGACCAATTCAGCGTCTCCCTGCCCGTCAGCTCTGCATTTCCGTGTAAGCCGGGTGAGGAGGAACTATCTGTGGAGTTGGGGGGAGGGTGGGGTCTGGAGTGGTACAAGAAGAGAAGAAATAAATCCACTCTAAATTTCACCATTTAGGCCCTGGCTGGTATGGCTCAGTGGGTTGAGCGCTGGCCTGCGAACCACAGGGTCACCTGTTCAATTCCCAGTCAGGGCACATGCCTGGGCTGTGCGCAGGGTCTCCAGTTGGGGGCATGCAAGAGGAAAACACACATTGATGTTTCTCTCCTCCTCCTTCTCTCTCCCTTCCCCTCTCTCTAAAAATAAATAGAATCTAATAAATCTCACCATTTAAAAACGGTATATTTAAATAACTCCATAGATATGCTTATAACATTTCATAGTACTATAAAATTACTATAGATCGAACACATCTGCTGTCCTCCTCTCAGGGAAATTTATTATTCTCCCTCGAGTCACTCTGTACTTGTGCATTCATTGGCTGTTGTGATTTCACTCTATATCATTCTTATTGTTCTCCTACGTTGATGCTGGATTTTAATTACGTCATGACTGGGAAGACGACAGCGGTCATGGAAGTGTGGCTTTGGGATCTTCCAGAATCCCCACATAAAAACAGAGATAGCAACGAAGGAGCAAAATAAAAGGCACCTCGAAGCACTGATAAGAACACACGGTGACAAGGTGTCCCCTCACGCCCCAAATACAGGTGATACCAGCCACAAAACCAGCATGGTACCAGTGTCTGTGCAAGAGGACGCCGAAGGAAGGAAGTGGCAGGGTGACTAGAAGACCTGAGAACAGGAGAACCCAAAAATAGCTCGAAAGCGTTCCGGGAAGGCACAGCAGGACAGCTGGGGGCCACAGCGAGGGGCTGTTCCCGCTCCAACAGCAGCTGAGACTGCGGGTCCACGGCAGGTCAGGAAGGAGCTGGGGCCGCCGTGAATTCCTGAGACTGACCCCGTGGGGCTCCCTTCCGAGGCAGGGCCTCCTCATGCTGAAGAAAAAGCTGGGGGAGAGGAATACTAGTTAATCGGGTCAGGGCCAGGAGAGACAAAGGAAAGAGAAAGTCTAGACCTAAGTGGGGAGGGACATCCAGCCAGGAAATCTCAGAAAGAAAGTGATTTTATATTTTATCCCTATTTGAAGAAATCATGCTGCCTTCTTGAAGCTTGAGAATCCCACTTATAAATACGAGAATTTTCTGGCCAAATGCCATGCAAAGGTATTAGAAGAAAAAAGAGGAAAGGAGAAAAATAACACTTCTACATGCAATGAAAGCTTCCTCATAAAACAGATAAAGTCCACAGTCCACTACTTCAAAATAAACCAAAGACATTATGTAAATGACGCACCACATGAAGGAATGAATAAATTATGGTTTTACAAATTCAGAAATGACATGACAGAACTCAGGAAAGAATCAGAAATACAAGGGGAAAAAAACACCTTAGGAAGAAAAACTAAACTAGAAAGAATACAAGAGTGAATAAACACAGCAAATAATGCCTTAAGGGAAATAGAAAGTAAATGGAGGAAAGTTTTTTTTTTTTTTAGATTTTATTCATTTTTAGAGAGAGGGGAAGGGAGGGAGAAAAAGAGGGAGAAACAGCAATGTATGGTTGCCTCTCACTTGGCCCCCACTGGGGACCTGGCCTGCAACCCAGGCATGTGCCCTGACTGGGAATCGAACCGGGACCCTTTGGTTCCCAGCCGGCGCTCAATCCACTGAGCTACACCAGCCAGGGCGAGGAAAGTTTTTAAACTAAAAAAAGAAGTGGTAAAAAGGATTAAAGAGAAATACGAATATTTAAGATAGACAAAGCAGAACCAGCATACAAACCATGAGAGTCCTTGACAAAGGAAACCAAAACAAGGAACGAGGATTAAAAAGAGAAAGAGAATCCCCACAAATGATCCAGCATAATAGTGTAACGGACTAAGGGCAGGGAAGTGTTCAGGAAGTACTGTTCCCAGAGCCCTTTCTGCATTCACTAGAGAATAAGCTTAGATAACAGAACAACTAGAGAGACATTTACTTAAGTTCTAGTAATGAGTGTTAAGTTCCTACAGATTTGAGAGCTAGGACAAAATGAAAACTCAGAGAGAGAGTGCTCTGACATGCTCTGACAGTGTGGCTCACACAGCCCAAACTGACGGGGGTGCAGGGAAGGGGGTGCGGAGGGAAGAGGAAGAGCGTTTACCCACCACGTTCTATAACTGTTTTCAGTTTTTATAACAGGTGCTGGTAACATTAGTACTGTTATTCTGAGACTCTTCTGTCTGTAATGTGGATAAAACAAATAAAAAAATTAATAAGCTATTCTTTTATCATTCCCTATGTCTTTCAGAGTCCGGATTCTCAGTGTGGAAGGGCAAAAATATGTGTAATGGAGAAGAAGTCAGCAAACATGCTGAAGTCTTGAAGTCTGAGTTGGCTATAGTAACTCCTGAGAGACGGTATCTATCCGCAGCAGAGGCCTGGGAACGGTGCCCTGCTAGCAGCGAGCATGGGGGTACGGCCATCTCCTGCTCACAGAAAGCAGAGCTTCTTGGAGAAAGGACCGATTCCAGGTCTGGACAGATGAGGAACGAAAGAGCAGAGAATGCCTTGTTGTATTAGAGAGCAAGGCAGCGACTGAAGACTTCACGGGTCAGGGCAAATGGACACGGGCGTGACTCGAAGGCTCTCCCTGGCCGAAGGAAGAATACATTTCAAGGATAAAAAAGTGCAGTGGGCGGACCCCCTTCCGTCTGATGTGCAACCGCCAAGATCATAAATGATCCTTTCATGTTAATAGGCCACCAATTCATTATGCGAACTGTACCGCTTGGTAACCAGGTGGCAGGTGGGAGAAGCATCTCCTTCCATATGATGCCAGCTAATAAACAGGGTGCTGAACTCTGTGCACTGAAAAATGCACCTGAGCAGAAGGAAGTGCTTTTCTTCTGGAGTCAAAACAGAAACCCATGAGCTGTGCAATCTAGGACAAGCTCCCTGCGTGGACCAGTCTCGGCACTGGGAGGAAACCATGCTTCGCCAAACTCGGTGTCCAGGGCTGTATCCCAGAGCCACTGCGCGCTGGCCCTCACACACTTGGGTCCTTTCTAAAACTGTCCTGCCTTGTCTGCCACACACGTGCGCGTGCAAAATTGGCTTTGAATGAACCGGTCATTCAGCTATTTTTTTCTAAAGAACGGGCTTCCGGTAACTTGGCCTGCTTCAGGAGCAAGAGTGTCTGTCCCCCACGGAGGTCTGAGGAACTTGTTGAAGAAACAGATATAATTGAAATTCAGAGAGCTGCTCCCAGAAGGTGAAGACCTCGTCGCCGTAATTCCAGGACTACGCCATAGCAACCTTCACGTGCAGGGGGTCGGCCATGCAGAAGGCGGCCGGGCTGCTGTCCAGCAGAGGA
>PVJI01016894.1:0-37147 GCA_004026765.1 Micronycteris hirsuta
CTGATCACACCTCTCACACACTGATGCTTCTCTCCTCTTTCTCCCACCCTTTCCCTCTCTCTAAAAGTTAAAAAAAAAAAAAAAAAGTAAAAATAAAACAATACCTAAATAAGTAAAAGCAGCCCACGTGTGGACCAATAATGAGTGTGTTGTAGATTATGCAAAGATTATGGTTAATGTGACTCTATGTTTCTGAGGCTCAAAGAGGAGTGAAAGTGAACGGGAGTGGCAGAGGAGCTGTTTTCAAGTTACCCAGTGCAAGGAGACCACCCAACCTGAGAGAAGGGGGTAGGAGCGCTTGTCGTGTGCCGGGAGAGGCCAGCTGCCTCTTCCTCATACTCACCTGCAGCCCGACCCTAGACTTTACGCCCAGCCTCATACCAAAGCCTCCTTCCCCAACACTGCAGCTGCCTCTCCGGGCCTCACTGGCGCTGGGGGCACAGGAGGGCTGTCGGCCCATCATCAGTGAGCCCAGCGGCGGGGTGCTGACTTCAGCCTGGCCCTCAGCGTCGCCGCTGGCTCTGAGCGGCTCCACTGGCCTGGCTCCCGGGGTCACAGAAAGGCTGGCGGAGGAGCCGAGCCCAGAGGGCTCACTTCCGAAGACGTGAAACCAGTTTAGTGAATCTTTGCCAGCATTAAAAAATGCAATGGGAAATATCAGAGTATATTACTAAAAATATCATTTATAAGATTTTTCATTTTTAAAATATGTAACTATGCCAAATGTTGTTTGGCTTGTGGTATAAAGTGTGCATTTTGCTACAGAGGGCTTGAAAAAAATTTAAAACACAATGGTCTAGCCCGCCTGGTGTAGCTCAGTGGATTGAGCACGGGCTGGGAACCACAGGGTCCCGGTTCGATTCCCAGTCAGGGCACATGCCTGGGTTGCGGGCCAGGTCCCCAGTGAGGGCCATGTGAGAGGCAACCATACATTGCTCTTTCTCCCTCCTTCTCTAAAAATAAATAAATAAAATCTTTAAAAAAAAAAATCAATTTCCACAAAAAAAAAAAACAACCAAAAAAAAAACCCCCCACAATGGTCTAAACCTGTGCTATCCGAAACAGTGGTCCCCAGCCCCATGTGTCTATTTAAACAAGTTAATAAAATTAAAAATTGCATTTCTCAGTGGCTCTGGCCACATCCAAAGTGCTCAGCAGCCCCATGGGGCTAGGGGCTCCTGCCTCAGACGGCAGCAGACAGGGAACACTTGCTTCGCTGCGGGAGTTCTATTAGGCAGCGCTGACCCAAACCACCGCCACCACCCCGGACCCGTCCACACAGCGAACTGACAGATGCGCATACACAGAGGTGCATGCTGAGCAGAGGACACCACCAGGAGCTGGGAAAAATCTCACCTTCTCCGTGCATTTTCTTTATCGAAAGAGAAGACACAAAATCTCCGGGAAGCTTCCAACCAAACGTGTGTCACCAATGAGGAAGGTTAAAGAGGAGGGCGGGGGGACAGATCGACCGGGGTTACCGAGCCCTCCCTGGGTACAGAGTCCTGCACTGCAACTCCAAGGAGAAGTGGAGGCCACACTCCCGAAACAGTCCCCAGACTGCCATCCTCAGAACGCCCCAAGGGGCCACTGGTGGTAGGAGGGCCAGATGACCGCTGAAGTGAGCACTGTAAGTGAACAGCCTCTGCTTCAGGCTTCTGAACCCCAGGGCACTGTGGGGCCTTACCTGGTACCTGTGAAGGGCAAACATGGCTTTTGTGACGTGCCCTCATCACACTTGCCGTCCACCCAGTCTGCCCTCACTCTGCTGCCGGTCAAAGGGAACAGAAGAGAGTGGATTTGGCACGGTGACTAACTTGCTATCTTTCCAGAGAGGCAGCGCTTCTGGAAATGCTGGCTAAGTGAGGATCGTAAGAGGGAATCCTGTTAGATCCTAGCCCATCAAGTGCTTCCCTACTGCTGGGCAAGCAGACGGCCACAGGCCGGTTCCAGATACTGTTATAAAGAGCAGACCCACCCCTTCTTTTCCAACTCGAACGCTCTGAGGGCTTGCCCAGGCTCCAGCCGACCCACTGCGACACTACTGTGCTCCTCTCACAGCAGGCTTTCCGCGTCACCCCACGTGTCCCAGGACCTGACCCCATAAAGCACTATCCACCAGGTGTGCTAAGCTGGCCCTGCTTCTCGTCTTGTCATTAGGTGACAGGTGACCCAGGGAGAAATCACAGGTTACAGTTCTCTGACTTTAAAATCTTCACCATCCTAGCAGCTACTCTAACAAGCATCACTTACAGCTATGCCTCCACCCAGTGTCTGATTCCTATCACTATCCCTATCACTGCTACCCCGAAACCCTCCTGGGGCTCCCCCAACCCACCGCACCATGTGGGGCACCCTGGTTCCAGCTCCAGCTGGCCAGGGACTCCCTGCCCACCATTCCACCTCCTTTAAAACTCCACTCTCCCTCCTTCCACTCCCCAGGACCCTTAGGCGTATTAACACAGTAGCTCACTCAATGACCAGCACAAGGAAGAGAAAGTATCTACAAGTTTTAGTACATATTTCCCAAGAATTGTCATTTTCGTGGAATCCCCAAAGAGCAGTATTTTTTAAACTACTGATTAAGACCACATAAGTCTCAAAACCAATTCTGTGGGTTAAAAAAAATAGGCTGGGCTGGGGGAAGGACTGAACAAAAAAGCAGCAGGACTCACGGACAACAGTGTGGTGACTGTGGGCAGGGGGTGGGTGAGGGTGGAAGACAGCATAACGGGGATAAATGGTGATGGAAAAAATGCAATAAAAATGATAATAAAAAAAGGCTAGGAAACATCAAGTACATCAAACACAGTTGTGAAAGTTTAATTTTAGTTGTGTGTGTGCATACCTGTGCTGGGTCATGATTAAAATGCACTTCTTATAGGAGATCCTAATCAAGACACATTTCAAAGCTCACGGCTCCACACAAGGACTCCTCAAACTTTAACGACCTCACAAATCAGCCAAAAAGGTAGTTTGAAAAATGTGAATCCTCAGACCCTACCTTCAGACTTTCTGATTCCCTCAGTCCAAGTGAGGTATGGTCCAGAAATCGACTTTAAAAGCAATCCCACCCCCATCGGATGCAGAATACTGCCCTCAGAGAGTGGAACCCAACCGACCGAAGCTCCCCCAACAAATTGCAGGTGCTCTTTTGAAAAAGTGTGGGAGAGATCTTCAGCAAAGGTGGTGACGACTTTCGGCCACATACAGTCCCTCAGGTCACGTGACAGGTGTAACTGACTTCCTGCCGGCCTGCGTCCCCATGCCAGCCACAGAAAACCTACCTTGACTCCCCTCTCTCCTGAATCCAACCCCTTCCTGCCATTCAAGGACTTCCTGTCCTTGAGAACTGAACTCAAACGGCTTTCTCTACCAGGAATCCTTCTTTGTTAACCACATCAGTCTGTCCATCTAAAGGATGTGGATGTCCTCAATATCTCTTAATTCACGCCCCTCACTCGCTTTCTGTGTCCTACTGAAGTCTGTATGGCATGCACATCCTCATTTACCTAAGCTCCCCCACTAGATCCTAAGTGCCCCAACGATGCCCAGCAGTTTCAATTTTACAAACCTCAAGGGCCTTACGGCCATGGCTTGCTCAGTAAAGACTTGCTGGCTCCATGTATGTCCTGATTTGTGAGCTCTGGGGTCCTGACATCCCACCAACCTGAAGTAGCATATCCTGTCCTATGGCTTCTCAGAGATGGGGATAGGGGTGTGGTGTCAAGAGGCCAGCTCTGGTTGACCTTGGGCCAGGTTACTTGTCCTGTCTGGGCCTTAGTAAATGCACCTGTAATGGGAGGACACCAGCCTAAAGGGCCCAGAGCCACTTCCCCAGAGACATCAGGAGCAGCCAGGGGCCCACTCACCTGACTAATCAACCAGCCACGCCTTTCTGCCCTGCCGCCAGAGTCTGTGACCTGAGTCAGATTACAAGGCAAGGAATGGTCACCTGGAAGGGCCCTAGCAGTCAGTGTCTCTCTACCTGCCCTGCGCTTTGGCTGGTTTACGAGGTGACTTTGCCGTCAGCTTGGAAGCAGAGTACCCAGTCACAGGGCAGGAGGTGGATCCGTCTCAGAGGAAAGGGAGAAGGCTGTGGGCAGGGAGGGCTGGGCCGCCACAGATCTCATGTGATGTGGGCAGGGGAGAAGGCAAGTTTTCCCTCTTCACTGCTCCAGCCCAGGTCCATCCACCATGGGGCTCCAGGCAGGGCTCTGTGCCCAGAACAACCCTCTGCCCAGAAGGCAGGAGAACCGGAAGGAAAGACGGCACAGTTACAGCCAAAGTGAGAGTGAAAATGTAAAAACCACAGTGGGTGAAACATGGGCAGTCCACTCACAAGTTTCCACACTCAGAGGCTGAAAAAACATACTCAGGGAACACACCCAGCCCAGCAGGGCCCCCCAAACTCGGCTGCTCCCTGCTCCCCCAGTTCAGCGCTCCCTGCTCCTCCACCTGAGGTCTCCCTGGTCATTCAGTGCTCCCTGCTCCCCGAGCTCAGCGCTCCGTGCAGGAAGCTGTGTCCTGCTCTGTGGCAAAGGCGAAGAGCAGCTCTTCTATATGAAGGCGACACAGTGACACAAAGCCACTTAATTTCAGTTTCTTCATCCACAACACGGAGACAGTGGCACATTAAGATGACCGCTGTGATCGCTGAAGAAACACGTAGCAGCACTGACCACAGGGCCTGGCCCACAGCGAGCACTCAATCAGCAGTGCCTGCTACCAGGACTGCCCTGGCTCTGAGCCCGCCCTTGGGGACCTCTCTCTTCTCCCTCCATGTCCTCACCTTCTGCTTAGTGTTGAGGGGCTGTGACTTCAATTTTTCATCCTTGCTCTTAGAAATCCTTAGGAACTGTTTGAGGTCTCCCTGAGGAAAAAGCAAAAGTCTCTGTCATGTCAGAGCCCAGCCATTGTATCCAAAGCCTTAAACCAAGCAGGTGCTCACAGGGTCCCCGCCTGGCAGATGGTGAGAAGCCCCGACCTAAACGCCCACCTGAGCCTGGATCCACCCTCCCCTGGGGGAAGTCTAGTGGGAATTAAAAAATACATAGGAGGGCCTCCCAGAAGCTCTCAGTCAGAAAGAGAGGACGGTCATATCTACCCTCAGAGGATCCCCCAAGCAGGCAGCTGTCAAAGCCCCTGCCCTCCAGGAGCCAAGAAAAAAACACCGCACCCCCCGACTGACTCCTGTTCTCCAGGGGCTTATTATCCAACAGACAAGCAAACGGGGGAACACCAGCAGCAGAAACGTACACAAAGCACTCATAAACACTTCTGATGGGAAGATGAAGGATTACTCCTCCCCCTCCTGCCCCGTGCTGGAGGCTTTGGTAAGCAGCCTTTTGAGGACCAGAGATAATCAGGCCCAGGTGAGATGGGGCTGAAGCGCAAGGGGCAAGTCTGGGCATGGGCTAACACTGGTGCCTCACATGGGGCTGTCGGGAAGGAAGGAAAGCAAGTTCTGGTAAGTTTATTCTCAAGGGGTGACAAGCCCTAGGGAAAAAGAAAAGTAACAAACCACAGAAAACCAGAGGCAGGGAAGAGGATCTGGAAGGTATCCACGCTGTGTGCAGAGTGAGAAGGCAGGAAGAACTTGGGACCAACCCCCAGACACAGGGCTGGCAGAGGAGGTGCTGGTCAAGGGAAGGCAGGTATCAGAGAGCTGGGGGTAGAGGGGGAAGGACGGGGGGTGGGCAGGAGGCTGAGCATCTCAACGTGGCAACAGCAGGCCTTGGCTGAGACCATGAGATGAGGCTCCCGTGGCGCCCCCCGCCCCACCCCGCCCCCGAGCCCTGGCAGGACGCTGCCGTCCTGAGACGACCAGGCCCCCAGCCAGCAGCATACCAGGTCCACGTGCTCCAGCACCATGTAGTGGGGCTCGGCCTCCCGACACAGCCCCAGGAGCCGCACCACATTGGCGTGGTTCAGCTTCCCGAACATCTCAAACTCTCTCCGGAAATCCAGCTGCTGCTGCTCGTCCCGACTCTGCAGGCTCTTCACCAGCACCAGGGTCTCTGCCACCCCCTCCTCCAAGCCCTGTGCCTTCGCCAGGAACACCTCTCCAAACTCACTTTTCCCTGTGGGCACAGATCCGAGTCAGCCAGCCGCCTGCGCCCGAGCAGAGGGAGCCCTGACTAGGGAACGTGCCCCGCCTTTCGCTGTGTGACAGCGGGGCGTCTCCGCTGCCCCCCACCCGCCTGGACTGGTGGCCTGGTTCAGCTATGAGACCCTGAGCAAACCCCTCACCCTCCCACTCTGGACTTCAAGTCCCCAACAGTAAAATAAAGGGGTGGGATTAATACTCAGGGTTTTCCAAAGGATGGTTTGTATGAGAATTTTAGGTGGCTCATAATAAACATGTCTTAATAGTTATATGTTTAATGCATGCTCAGAAAAAATTTAACTGGCACAAATCCCTAATTTCTCACATTTTTTTCCTAGGACAAAGCTAACTTTAGTTAGGTTTTAAAAAACAAGGAGTCGATCTAAAGAAAAAAATCAAGTCGATAACACACAGGAGGCCTGGCTGGTGTGGCTCAGTTAGGTTAGGCATCATTCTGCAAAGCGAAAGGTTGCCAGTTCAATTCCCAGTCAGGGCACATGCCCGGGTTGTGGGTTCGGTCCCCAGTCAGACAGCACACAAGAAGCAATTGATTGGTGTATCTCGCTCACACTGATGTTTCTCTCCCTGTCTTTCTCCCTCCCTTCCCCTCTCTCTAAAAGGAAATAAATAAAATCTTTTAAAAACACACACACACAGGAATGACAAAAGTTGTGGTGGTGGGATATGAATGACAGGCAATGGGGACACACTGGACTAGATCTCCCCTGTGCTCCCCCCATCTGCAAGGTTCTAGGTTTCAGGGACTTCAGAGCCACTAGCCATGACCGAGCCCCCAGCCAGAATCAGTGACCTATAGAAGCAGAGGAGCGGCGGCCAAGGTGACATACCCAGGGTGGTGATGGGCTGCAGATTGGCCCTCGGGAAGTGCATCTTATCACTCGTGCTGTGGCGTTTGTTGGTGGCTGCGGGGCCAGAGCCCAAGCTGGTCAAGGCCACTTCCTCTTGGATTTCTGCTGAGGGCTGCCCATTCTGCAAAGGACCCCCTGGGAAGCAGGCGTACAAGGGAACGTCAAGATGAGACCTGTCACTCAGGTCACCATGGAGACCTCAGTTTCCTCCCGCAACCCCCTACTTCTACCAAATGGGTCCCATCCAGTGTTCCACACAGTAAGGCCAACCCAACTGATGAACTTACTGATGCAGCTGACTATAACCTCTGAAATGGAACAAGCTATGCAAGTCTCATTTGAATCACTGGTCCCTACACCCCAGATACACATAAGGGTTTTCCATTCCATAGGGCCTTCTATATGCAAAGCCCTAGCCAGGCACAAAGGGGACGTCACAACAAGGGAGACCCAGGCCTGCCTTTAACACCTCAGCTTATAGGAGAGAGACAGAAATGACCCCAGGGAGCTCCGAGTTGGAGAAGGAGGGAGCTCCCTAGGAGCTCCCAGATTGTCCTTGGGGGAACTCAAAGGTTAATAGGGCACTAAGTGTGTCCCAGAAACATGACTATATGTAACATATCGTGGCTTATACTGTGATTAGCCACACAATACTGTGGCTTAGTACCACAGGGAGAAGGCAGGGAAACATGGGAAGCTGGCGCAAGAAGCTCCAATGAGGAAGTCTGAAGTCAGGTTACTCAGAAGCCAAGGCCCTGGAAACGGGCCAACTTCAGGCTTCCAGTGGAGGTGGAGAAGCTCTGCTCTGGCCACAGTGGCAAGCCTCAGCCCGTGGCCACGAGCTTCCTCCAGTGCTGCTCTGTCCACCGTGGCCGCAAGAGGGCGCCGAGCACCTGCACACGGCAGCCCTCCCTCCAAGGGGCCCTCACCGTTGAGGCACTCCATCTCTGGCTCCTCGCCCTCTGGCTGCTTCTGAAGCCGTTTGGCCTTGCAGCGCTTCTTGCAGTAGAACATGAGACCCAGGACGGCAATGATGTAGGCCACGGCGGCACCCACGGACAGGCCAATGGTCTGGATCATCTTGTACGGGGGAGGGCTGCCTGGGCCCTCCGATTCCTCCAGCGCGGGCTTGTCTGAGAGACACAGAGAGGTCTGGGCAGGGGGTGCTGGAGCAAACCCAGCCCTACTTCTTTCTCTACGAGCCCCTCTGTACCCCACACGTGGCAGCCTCCCAGATACCTGAGGGCCTGGTCAAGCCAGGGAGACCTGAGTAGGGTCACCACTGTCACCGGCTTTAAGAAGCCCAAGGCCTTCGGGCCCCGCCAAGGTCACAGGGAGCATTGAAGGAGCTGAGGCCAGTGACTGCCTGGCTGACTGTGCATCGGAACACCAGGCCGAGACCCGCATAAAAACCACGCTGTCGGGATGCACCACGAACCCCGAGTTTGCAATCAAGCTTCTTAAGTGACTTAATACTGTGAGCCCGGCCCCGCGCAGGGCAGGCTCCTCAACAGGTGTGGAAGGCTCTTCTGGTCCAGGGGCTTCGGACGCCTGGGGCCTCATGGCAAGTTAGACTGAGGGGGTCATGATGCAGGATCCCTCAGCGCCCACATACACCCTATGGACCCAACCGAGGGGCCTGTCACTTCGATGTTATCTATAAAGCACACTTTGTCTAGAAAAACAATTTTGCTGCTAACCAAAAAAATCTGAGAACTTCTCATTTAAACCATTCCCATTTTACAGATGCAGAAACCAGCCCTGGAGAGGAAATGGCACCTACCTCTAAGGGCACACAGCTGGCTAGCAGCAGGGACAGCCAGACCCAAACCCCAAGCCCCTGACCCTCATTGGGGCCTTCCATCTGACACCTCATCCTCCGTGGGCCTCCACGACAAAGGAACCTTGTCTTACTGCATCCTGACCTGACCCTCTCCCCACCCGCCCGGGGAGACACGGAGCTGCTGCAGGAGACCCAAGAGAAAGCGTTACAGGACAAGCAAGCCCCCCACAATACACGTACACATGCATACACACACACACACATGCCCCAGCTGCAGGGTGTTACGTAAACGACACCCAGCTCTAAGCAAGGAAGCTGAGATGGTGCCACGGTACAGTACAGGGGACACGGCTGACTCCCACCCCCACCACAAAAATGGTTTAAGTGCCTTCTGTGCACAAGGAGCTGACAAGTACAAAGATGAGAAAGAAGTCTGGCCCCACGCTCCCCGCCCCAGCCCATACCCACGACGTAGAGGGGGGCCTCCGTGTGCCTGATGTTGCAGCTGTTGCCCGCGATGCAGGTGTAGCGCCCCGAGTCCTCAGGGGCCACGTCGTGGATCACCAGGGAGCCGTTCTGGAAGATGTGCATCCTGCCAGGAGAGAAGCCACAGCACTGCCCACCTCGCCAGTTCCTGGGAGACCAGGGTGCAGAGAGGTGGGGCTGGGGTGGGAGGAAGACGGCCCTACCTAGGTCCCAGCTTGGTGGGGTCCAGGATGCGGTCCTTGCCCTTCCACTGAATGAGCGGTTTGGGGTCCCCGTGGGCCTCACACCGCAGCAGCGCTGTGTGGCCCTGGTACACGGTTGTGCGCTCCGGCTCCACCTTGAAGGTGATGAAAACTGCATGGGAAGAGCCCGGCGAGGGGCAGGGAGGAGTGAGCAATGGGGCCGGCAGGCGGCAGCCGCACAGGGCCCACCAGCCCCGGCCCCAGGGCCCGGCCACAGTCGCACCTGCCACAGTGAGCTGGACGTGGGCCCGGATCTGGCCCTGCAGCCCATTGGAGGCAATGCAAGTGTAGTTGCCAGCATCATCGCGGGTCACCCTAGAGAAGTGCAAGGTCCCAGCGTTGTCTGTCACCCACTCTGGGAGGCTGCTCCCATCTGCAGGGGCAACAAAGGGAAATTATGGGATGGACCAGATTTACATGAGCAGCTGGCTGGCAATGCCGTCCATCACTCGTGTTTCCTCAAAAACATGTCTAAACTCCTGCCCACCCACAGACAAAATCCAAACTCCGGAGCCAGGAAATGGAAACCCCCCGTTACTTACTCCTTTACTAATTTTTCAGTCTCACCTCACCACCCTATATAGCATTTCACTTCTGCCAAACTGCACTTCTGATCGGGAATCGAATTTGCCTGTTCCCACCTCACTGCCTGTCACTCCTCACTCCTAGAATCCACTCCCGCTGTTTGCGACAGCCCCAGGCTTCGGGTCCACGGAGCCACACACCCCACAGAACGCCCCAGAGAGCTGGGCAGGGAGCCCTCTTCTCCTCCAAACCTGTAACCTCCTCTCCAGCTCCCTGCTCGGAAGAATGTAAAAATGGCCCAGCCCTTTAAAAAACAATTTGGCAATCCGCATCAAGGGTTGTAAAAATGTGCATACTCTCTTATACATAATTATTCCGTTTCTGGGAATCTTTCCCAAAGGAAATAAAGCCAAGTCCAGAAAAGACTTTGGCTTAAAGATGTTTATTGCAGTAATAAAAAGACAAAGAGAAAGACAGACAGAGAAGAGGGAGGGAGGGAGGGAAGGAGGGAGGGAGGGAGGGAGATGATTAGCAACCCAAATCTCCAACACTTAGGGAATATTTAAGTAAATTATAGTGAATTCAATCATTGGAATATTATCACAATCATCAAAGCCAATATTTATGTATAAAAACATGGAATAATGCTGATAATGCTAGGTAAAAAAGAACATAAAATTACATAGTTATCTGCATCTTCTATTTTTATAGTAAGCATGTCTTACTTATGTAAGTTTAATAAGTGAAAATGTACAATAAAATCGCTTTATAAAAACAAAAAGTTATGCGCAGAAAAAGAGAAGGGCACACACCCAGAGATAATGGACGGTGGGATTACGCATTTTTTCCTCCCGACATTTTCTGAAGGAGCCCAGGTTACTTACATGTTGGAAAGGACGGCTACTTTGAAAAGGGGCAAGAGAGGCATTACAACGCTATCTGGCCCAATCCAATCACTTGTCCCGACTCCTCTCAGACGCTGTCTAATACTACAGTCTGACCTCTTCTGTGTCCAGCTTTCTTCCTAAGTGGACCATAAGTCTGCCCTATGTTTCTTGTCTGTAGTCCCCGCAGTTCCTGACATGGCCCTGGGCTCTCAGCTGGTCCTCAGACATGGCCACATCGGACCAGTGGACAGTCCTGCCTGCTCCCCTCCCCACACTCCCGTGGTACTGACCTGCTCGTACCCACTTAATAGTGGGCTTCTCTCGGCCTGTGGCTGAGCAGGGCACCGTGGCCTCCTTGTCAAACTCCATGCACTGCTGTGGCCGGGGTGGTGGTGTGAACTTGAGCTTTTCTGTTGTAAGAGAGGGAGGGCAGGTGGGTGGAAGAGGCAGGCCAGGACAGGCCTGAAGATCCTGGACCCTGCTCTCCTTCCCCTCTGCCCTCCTGCCTGCCAAGCAAGGCGCTCTCCTAGGCATGCCAGCTCACCCAGCACTTGCACACGGGCTTGGGCCTCGATGCTGCCAGCTGGGGTGCTGCTCACGCAGCGGTACCATGTCCCGTCGTACACCTCCACGCTGTTGATACGCAAAGTCCCGTTCCTGGAAACCTCAAACCGCGAGTCCTACAACACAGAAGAGGTCTTGGCCTGAACCCCCACCAACACCGCCCTGGGGAAAGCGTCAGAAAAGAGCAGTATGGAGGGGAGCGCAGAGCGGAAGCGCGGGCAGGGATCCACCCCCACCTGCAACAATCCTCGCTCTCACCTCCGAGATGAGCATCTGGTTTCTGTACCAGGTGACTGCAGGTTTCGGTGTGGCCTGAGTCAGACAGTGCAGGTAGCCTGGCTTGCCCTCCTCCAGCTGGCTGTCTTCAGGCTTCCTCAACCATGTGGGCACAGCTGGAACACAGGGAGGAGACAGCAGAGGCCAATTACCATGTCTGCAAAACCAAAGGACCCAATCCCAAGAATTCGAATTCCCCGTTAGGCCTGAGCTCAGCGCCCGGTGATTGCTGCAGCTGCCCACAGTGGTGGCCTGCACGCCAGCACCTTTGAACTTGCCTCTGTTAACGGTCACTATAAATGCCCCAGGTATGTACTTCTACACTCACTTTACAGCTAAGAAGACAGAGGCTCAGGGCAGTGATGGCAATTTGCTAAAACATGAGAGAGACAGAAACAAACCCGTGTCCACATGGCTCCGGAATCCCTGCTCTTTTTACTACGCCGTAACCTCGGCTCTGTGTTCTGTTTACTCCCCGAACAACCTCACCCAGTCCGCAGCCCTCAACGCCACACGAGTGGGTGACTCCTGACCTCCTCTATGAGCTTCAGACCTGCGAAGCCAACTGCCTATTAACATCTTCAACTGGCTACCTGACAGGCATCTCAAACTTCAGGTGTACAAAACAGAACACCTGATTTCCCCCCATGCTTGCTCATCCTGGTTTTCCCATCTCGGTAAATATAGCCACTATCCAGCAACTGCAAAAGTCAAAGAACCTAGCCTTGGTTTCTCTCTATATATCCCCAACCCCTCGCACGTATTCTATACAAACCTTATCAACTTAGCTCCAAAACAGATCCTAAATTTGACCACCTCTACCTCCACCACCTCTGGTTCGGACCCCTAACCGCCCCCTGACTATTACAGTCACCTGACTGGTCTCCCTGTTTTGACTCTTGCCCCGAATACCCTCGTCTTTGCAAGGCAGCCAGAGCAAGCTTTTGAAAACCTCACTCTCCACCTCAAACTCTGCAAGGACTTTCCATCCTCTACCTCGTTGTGAGAGACTGTTTGCAAAGATGGTTGTTAACAGCTTCCCCCTCCCTCTGGTCTCTTTGTAACGTGATGTTGCCACCTCCGTGCAGTCTGCTTCCCTGCTGCCTTGAACCTGGGTGGCTTGCCTGGACCCACAGTGGAAATGACACTTTGCGACTCTAAGCCAATGCTTGAGAAGCCTTGCAGCTTCTGAACCCAGCCTCCCTGTGAGGGAGCCTGAGCTAGCCCGCTGCAGCAGCTACAAGGAAGCGAACCAAGACGCCCTGCACGATACCAACTGCCAGACAGGTGAGCAAGGTCTCCGGGAAGAGCCAGCCACCAGCTGCCCGATCGGCCGAATGCAAGTGCCTGTGAGCCCGGCCAACAGCCCACGGGGCGGGTTCCCAGTGGGACCCTGCCCACAGCATCGTAAGTGAAACTGACTATTGTTTGAAGCGACTTGTCAGGGATGTTACGCAGCAACAGGTGACTGAGACACATGGAACACGAGCCTGTATCCTTACCTGGCCCCACACGATCTGGTCTCCATCTCTCAACCTCAGCCACTCACCGCCACCACTCGACTCAGGCCACGCCGGCTACTGCTATTCCCCCCGCCAACACAGGAGCCTCGTCCCAGGGCCTATCCACACGGCTCCTTCCTCAATTTGAGTATCAGCTCAAACGCCACCCTCTGGAGTTTTCCCTAAACTTCCCCTGGCCCTCATGTCTCTCTCTGCTACTTACCCATTTTCTTTTTCTTTGTGGCTCTACGGCCACCTAAAACTATACACGTGTTCATTTAACTGTTTTTCTTGCTTTGTCGACCCTACGAGACTAGGAGCCCCACAAGGAGGGGGGTTTGTCTGCTTTGTTCGTTGCTGCATTCCCGGGACTGGGAACGGTGCCTAGCGCAATGAATGCACTCAATAAATCTGTTGACGGAATGCAGTCACGGAACTCTCCCTCCTCCCAACTCTGGCGCCCACCCCTCCACGCCTCATCCAGGCCTGCGTGCCTCACGCACTCTCTAACTTCACGGCCCCCTTCTCAGAGCACAGGGCTGGGCACAAGGCACGGCTCGGACGGTGCTGCAGAACGTGTACGCAGCACCTGTCCCGCGCTCTCCGCCCAGCACCCACCCCCAAGAGTCTGGGTCCAGAGATCCGGAGGGGCGGCCCAGATTCTGCATGTTTAAAAGTGCCCCAAAAGAAAAGGTGATCCACAGACCCGGGCTGGAGAGAGGCCGACTGTGGCTACGCATGTGTCTGCATGTCGCCAGGAAGGGGAGCGCACCGTGTGCTGCGCGCGTGACCTGTGACCTGTGTGTGGCGGCTCCCCCTGCGCCGGCTCCTGGGCGTGGGGGGCAGGTCGCTGAGGTTTCAGCGTCTCCAATGCAGTCAGTGTTGTCGCCACTTCAAACTTACCAAGTCTTTCCACATTCAAAGTCTGAGGTTTTTAAATTTACCCACTTAAAGGACGTCCAGGTCAGTGGAGGAAGGAGGTGTGTGTGTGTGTGTATACAAGTTTGTCTCGTGTGTCTTTCTGCACTATCACAAAGCTTAGGAACAGGCACGGTGCAAAGAAAAAAGTAAATAAATAAACCGCTATGCCCACAGCCAGGGCACAGAGGGCGCTATCACAGGCACTGTCGGTCTCTTCGCTGAAATAGTCAATGCTTTCCCCCACCCTTAGTTCGCAAGGAGTGTGTCCACTGTAGAAGTTTAGAAAGTATAGCAATAAATAAAGTAATTATCACAAAAGTTTGTTCAATATCACCTTTCTAAAACAATTTCTTTTTAAAAAATCGAATTCATTCATCCTTCAGACCACTCTGTGGGGCAGGCGAGTTATGGGCCCCATTTTATGAATGAGGAGGCGGGGCCCCAGCAACGTGGGTGACTTGCTACTCATGGCCCCTCCGTGCGCTGCGGACAGAGGGGGACCTGGGTCTCCAGGCTTCATTCCATTGCTGTCCTCTGAAGCCAGAGGACCATTTTTCTGTGAGCTGTCACCCAACCTCCGTGCCTGGCTCCCACATCACCTCCCAGCAGCTGAAGGATTTCCAGCCTGCAGGGAGCAGGGCCGAGAAGGCCCTGGAGTGAGCACCAAGGAAGCCCCGTCCATCTCACCCAGACAGAGAGGGAACCTGGGGTCCCCTCCACCTCCCTTCCGCCTTCAGGGCCAGGGTGCTTACTGGCCACGGTGATGTTGACATCCTGCCGCCGCTGGCCAGCCAGGTTGGCCGCATGGCAGGTGTAGACGCCGGCATCACTCTCGGCAGCACTGGCAAACACCAGCTCGTGGCCCTTCTGGTAGACTCTGCCGTGGGCAGGCAGCCGGACTCCGGCGTGCTCCCACCACACGCTGGGCTCCGGCAGACCCTGGGGGCGCGGGCAGGCCACGTGCTCCTCGCTGCCCACTGTGAACACCCGGGGCTCAAACGGCAGCATGTCTCCAATCTCTGCGGGACAGGAGTGGGAGGGAAAGAGCCAATTACTGTGGGTCCCGGGATACTTGACAGTCTTCCATCATAAGCTTTGTCCCTTTTCCGCACAAACTCTCCCCTATAGCCCTCGGCGTCTCCTCTTTCTACCAAAGCATCCTCGTCCTCCCTCTGTCCCGAGCTGCTTGAGTGGAAACTCTCTACACGCCAACAATGTTGAAGGCAGCCCCCACCTCGACACCCCAGGCCCCGAAACCCACCTGCCAGGTGAAGCGTGGCCTCCAGGACAACAGGAGGGCCCCTCTGGCCCTGGCCTATGCAGCGGTAGACGCCAGCGTTGCGCGGCCGGACCTGGGTCAGCAGCAGAGACCCGTTGGCAAACACTGTGGCTCTGCGGAGGTGGAGGGGGCTGCGGGCGGAGAGAGTGTGCACTGAAAGCAGTGGCCCACAGGCCCTGTGTGGAAGGGAGTGTGAGGGGACCCCATCTCACCAAGGTCGGAGACACAGGAAGGTATCGGCCAGGAACAGGGCAGAGAGAAGGAACATATTAGTGAGCGTGTGTATGTGCACACATTCACGTGTTCACTCATTCATGTGTATGTGCAGGCGTGCATTCAAGTATAAGAAGAGACCTGGCTTTTGGAGTGGCAAGGGGAGCAGCAGTGTTTAAATGAGATAGCAAGGAATCGACAGTATGCAACTGTAGGGACGGAGAGGCCACCTCCCAGCGGGGTCCGGATGAGGCTGCTGGTAAGGCACCAGCTCCAGCACCAGCAGACACACCAGACGGAACACGGAGGATATCCTTGGGGCTGAGGCCACAGCCCCAGGGGCCACAGCCACACCTGGCACCACACAGGTGCTTTCTGCTTTCACAGGGCCTGGGCGAGGACAAAAGTCCCTACGGGGGAGCTGGCACCTTCTAGAAGTGCTCGCTTCCTCCAAAACACATGCATGTGTGTGCTGGATGTATATGTATATATGTAAGGTGTCTTTCTCACCCTATCCAGCCAGTGATCACCCAGATCCCGTGTCCCCCATCCCTGGGTCCCTACCCCTCGATGTTAGGAAGAGGTGGGCAGGAGGTAATGGGGGAAAGAAGCAGAGCCACTGCTAGCTCATACAATGCCTTTGTAGGAAACTAGGAAAAGACGTCCTTCCTGGAGACTTCCCTTTGTTGGACTCACTTAGTAACAACAAGACACTGTACTGCCACCTGCCGGAAATCCGAAGTAATACACATCAGGTCTATGGTGTCTGTGATGCGACTGGCCTTCCCTTTTAGAGCCGGTAACTGAGCAATAGGCGACCTGTACCACCGATCTTGAAGGGCCCTGCCAGATGCCTTACCGGCTGCGGTTAGTGATGGGAGTCTCATCTTCAAAGACCCACTGCAGGCTCGGGGGTGGCTGGGCTGAGAACTGACAGTGAAACATTGCCTCCTCGTTTCTCGCCACCACCACATCCTGGGGCGCCAGCACCACCCTGGCAAAGCTCTCATCTTGGGAGGCAGAAGCACAGGCATGTGAACAGGCAGAGTGAGGAGGACCCTCCCACCCCTGCCCTGCCATCCCCACCTCCGTGCCAGGCTCACCAGCGATGCTCAAGGTAAAGTTCTGGCTGCTACAGGTCTGGCCAAAAGCATTGTGGGCACAGCAGAAGTAGACGCCACTGTGCTCAGGGCCGGCCGGCCGGAGGGTGAGGTTCCGCTCCTTGCTGATGACCGTGTGGTTGCTCTGACCCTCGGAGACGGGGCTCCCATCTCGGAACCACTGATAGGACGGCCTGTGGATGGGATACAGAATCCGCAGAGGGTCAGGGCTAGACCCCTCCATTTACAAATGGGGAAACACAGAGGCCTGGGGAGGGGAAATGACTTGCACAAGGGCACACAGCAATTCAGAGGCAGAATCAGGTGGAGATTCCAGATCTCTCAGCTCCCAGAATCCAGGATCACTCCGCAGCACCGTGCTTCCCTTCAGGTCACCAGGACCAGTGTGGAGGAGCGCCAGGGCAGGGTTGTTACAGAATGAAGCGAAATGCATCTGGGCGGAGTCCAGGATTTGGGAAACACTGCTACCTGTCTAGAGTAACCCTCTCCGTCCCCATCCTCTAAGCTCCTTACCGAGGGTGCCCATCAATGTGACATCGCAGAGTGACCTGTGCCTGTGGCTGGATCTCGGCTTCCGAGGCAGGATGCTTCAGGACCACAGGACCAGTCTCCAGCCCTGCAGCAGAAGCCACAGTGGCACAGTGAGGAGCAGAGCAGAGCATGTGTGGAAGGGCAGAGGGGAAGGAGGACAAACAGGAGACATGGAACCTGGCGGCGCTGAGCCAAAAGTCAGCACAGGGAAGCCCGTGAGGCTGAGGCCACAGCTACGGCGGGGCCTCCGGAGACAGAGAGCCTGCCCGGTCCCTGCAGGGCAAGCCTGGCACTTGGCCACAGTGCCTCACTGCTGCTGCCATTTGCAAAAGCGCCCAGCAGATAAATGGCCCAAGACTTGAAGGTGGAAAAATGCGAAAAAATCAAAACTTTTAATTTCCTCTTATCCACACGGCAGAAAGAGCTGACCACACTGCGTTCTACATGCCCCATTCAACTGGAAATGGGAGCAGCTAAGGGAAAGGAGGGGTCCCGCTGGGGTCAGGAGTCGAGGGTCAGGCGGGGGTGGGGGAATGCTCACAGTCCCAGCTCTCACATTTGATGTTGAAGGAGGCATTGGCACTACGGGCCTCCTCTCCAGTGGCCTTATCACGAGCCACACACTGGAAGGCTCCCGAGTCCTGCAGCCGGTCCACAGCCGCGAAGCTCAGGCTGCTGCCCTGAGCAAAACGCCGCTCGGTGTCCTGGACAGGGGCCCCATCCAGCAGCCAGTACACATGCACGGAGCCAGAGGCCTCGACCTCACAGCGGAGCAGCGCCCGGCGCCCCTGCAGAGCATCCTGGGAGGACGGCTCCTTGATGAAGACGATGGCTGCCTGGGCACCTGTAGATGGGGACACAGGACAGACAGGGTCAAGAGGAGCTGCTGTGGTGCCAGGTCACTGATCGCCCTGTGCACAGGGAGAAGGGGGCGTGCACACAGAAGGCACCCACTAAGTGCGAGTGAGAAGGCTCCTGAAACCGCCAATGCCAAGTGTCAGTGAACTTTGACACGGCGCTGGGCTCCACAGGTGCCAGCCTGAAAAGGGACACAGGGCAATTTTACAGGTTATGGCAAAATTCATGACAAATGAATGGCGTGAGCATGGAACAGGAAGCCCCAAGGGGTGGGGTGGGGGTGTTGCTGGTGGCACACAGGAGGCTTCCTTCCTAGAGGAAGAGGGATTCGAACCTGTGGGACCAGACACAGGAGGTCTTGACGCTGGGCTGGAAAGCCAGGGACATTATTAGCAGGCAACCCTCCCCACCGTCTTCAGAATCCAGGATGCTGAGCAAAGTTAAAACGAAATCATCATCCAAAGAGCATCTTTCAAGAATTACTGGTCCTCACACACCCACGGAGGGTCCACAGGTTGGAAGGGTATGTGAAGCCTGCCCACAGAAACTCTGCAGCCCAGTGCTCCCCAGGGGCTTCTTTGGGAGAACCCACCCCATTACAGGGGAAACCAATATATTCTCTAGAACTAGGGCAATTCCCAAAGACATGCCAGGGCCACGCCCACATTCCCAATCCCCACCCCTATGAATCCACGTGTGGCCAAGGCTGGCTTTTCTGTGCTAAACTGAGAGGTGAGCCAAGTAGTTGCAGGTTTTCACCAGAATCCATTCCCGCTCCTGCATGGCTGCAGTTCAGCTCTGGCCAGAAGGCCCCTCAGAGAAGGGGAACCCTGCCACCGAAGGTGGAACCACAGCCAGGGAGAACAAAGGGAAGAGTGAGAAGCCTGTGCTGAGCAGCAGATGGGGCGAGGAGGCGGAGGGCAGGGCCGGCAGGTGGCATGGTTACGGGAGCAGGAATAACACACTGGGCTTTGTTCCTGGCCCACGTGAGTGCCCTGCGGAGGCCCAAAGCTGCTGGGCCTGGAAGACCAGCCCCGGTGGGTGATGGCACCGAAGGGGATGTGCCACGCTCCCCCTCCCGGAAGAAGAAACAGACTACCTGGGGCTGCTACCTGAAGCGGCAGGCTCTGCCTCTGGGCCCAACAACGGCCAGAGTAAAGAGGCTAACAGGTCTTGCCCATCCCCTCCCAAGCCACGGGAAACCGATCCCAGAAGCCCGCAGGCTGGGGTCCAGACGACAGGCTGCTGCTGGTGCTGGTCTTTCTCCCAGCGCTCTCAGCGGGGCCAGCCCACTGAATACACAGAGCTGGAACGGCTCAGGGCACCCCACCGCTTCTCGGGGGTGCTGCGGGCTCTCTCCACGGGACTACCCTCCACCATGGTGGGCCGTCTCTCCCACTGTGCAAGTTAAAAATTGGCCCCCTCGCACTGCTAAGCACCCCCAGTCGCCCTGACAACCCACACACCCCTACTCACTCTCAAACACCTCACCGTAGTGTGGCCCTGCCCCTGCTGGGCAACTTGGTACAACCCCTTTGTAGTGCACAGGGGTAAACTGAGGTCGAGAGATGAAGGCATTTGCTCAAGATAAAACAGATAATTTGTGGCAGAGCCAGAACCATGACCAGAGCCCCACGCTTTTCCCAGCCCCGCCCAGGAACTCCAAACCAACCCTGGAAGCACCTGATCCCACGCTGGGCCTCACTCCCCGCAGCCAGGTAGGGCAGCCATCTCCTGCAGACAATGCCTGGCACACAGAGGCGCTCCGCTGACTGCTGGCTGAACTGAGGTAACCTCTAAGGAAGTGCAGGACAAGAGGCGTCTGGAACCCTCCCCACCACCTCTCATGACACAGATAGCAGCCTCGAGCCAAGGCCCCAGGGGGCCTCTTCAGATGTGACTCCCCAAAATGGGACCATAGACCCAGAACTCCAGGATGCCCATCAAAGGCCAGAGCGATTACCTGCCTGCAAGGATAGGCAATGTCCCCACCCCCTGCGTCCCCACTCAGACACCGTGGGGAGCCAGGAGTCTCACTCCCAGAGGAGCAGAGGAGCGTTAGTTAAGAATCCGGCAGGCCTGGCTCGAATCCTCACCCTATCACACTGGGTGTGTCTAACCCTGCACACGAGTGTCTCGCACAGAGCTGCCCAGGTAAACAGCAGCTACCGTTACTATTACCATGATCGTTCTTCCTGCCCAAAGACTCACATTTTAAGAACATTAGAAAGCTCCCGTCCTTGCAAGGCCCAGGGCCACTCCCAGGCCCTGGACCGGAGGGAGCCACCACAGCAGAGAAATCTGACGGTGGGATGGAGGAACGGCCCACGGGCTGCAGGAACCACAGACCAGTGGCCACAGAAACTTGAGCTGGAGAAGAAATGGCATGACTCAGAGGGGACCTGGCATGGCCTCCAGCGTCCCCTCCTGGGGCTGGGGTTGGGGCTGCCCCAGGCTGTGGTGAGTGATGTTGCATTCCCAGACTGCCACTCAGAGCCCCCCGCACCCCCACATTGATAGGGCCTGGGAAACATCAAAGCCGGCCCGAGGGGCCCTCTGTCCTGACGTCAGCCCACAGCAGGTCCTGGTTAGTGCTTGGCTGGGGCAGCCTTTAGATGTTACAAGAGGCAGGGAGCACAGCCACCAGACCTCCTCCAAGCCCCCGGGGCCCAAGTCCGCAGCTGGGCCATGGGGCTCCTCGTGCAGGCAGCTGGCCCAGGGCCGTGGCCTCCCCGTTTGCTGAGAAGACAGTGCAAGGTGGGCCCGGTCTGGCCACCTGCACAGTTTGCAGAGTGGTCAGTTGTTTTGCTGGGGGAAACAGGAAGGAGACTTCGAGGCAGACCAAGGAGCCAGCAGCACAAACTCCAGACTCCAGACTCCAGAAAAAGCAGGACTGGGAGGTAAGGAACTCTCCAGAAGCTTCGGCTGAGACAACAACAAAAAAATGAAGGACAGCAATGACAGAGGAGGAGGAAGGCTTTGGGGGGTTGAGGTAGTACGGTCACCAACACGTTCCTGTCCCTGCACGACCTCTGACTTGAGGGCACCCCCCGGGCTGTGGTCTCTGGTGGAACACTGTCATGGGCTTCCCGAAGCTGCCCCCTCTTTCACGGTCTGGCCGCACCACCCATGTGTCACGCCTTCTACACACAGCACCACGGAACACACAGCCGGCTGTGCCCCTGGAGGTGGCCTGCTCCGTGCGGCAGCTGCCAGGCTGCCCAACAGCCTGGCCACTCCCCGCCAATGTCAGCTTAGCCTGGGCCTCCGTCCCCTTCCCCTTGCCATGAAATAGGGACCCCACCGCTAAGTGGGTTCACACAAAGCTCACAGCGCAGCATGGAGCACACGGAGGGCAGGGGGCTGCCTCGCAAGAAGCCCCTCTGCAATGACAGGCAGAGCCACCTGCCCACATGTGACGCCGACCCCAACAAAGCCAGAGCAGCAAATACCCAATAAGGACATTCTCCTAGCTGTTCCCTTGGCTCCCCAGCAGCCATCTCTATGCAGACACTCCCTCCGCCCGAGCCCTGGCCCCAGCCCCCTGAGAAAGGGCTGCGTGGGCAGCGGCCCAAGTCCCGCTCCCCGCCCCCCAGCTTGCATCTGGTCTGCTGCCTGCCCTCCTTGTTGCTCTCTGGGCTCCAGGCCCAGTCCACCCATGTGTGTATGTGTGTGCATGTGTGCACACATATATGTGTAAACATGAATTTATAGAGAGCAGAGAGCAGCAGGAAGTTTTTCTGCTCTGAAGTAATCTCAGCTGCTTCAGTCCAAGTATCCATCTGGGCCACTCCACTCTCCACGTCTCAGCGGCCAGTCTCCTAGTCTAGGAGACACAACCCCGGACACGGTACAGGCCCCAGGGACGGCCCAACTTGGCCAGTTGACTTTATCCACCCTCTCCCTCTTATGAAAGGAATTCCACGCTTGGAACAGATGCCTTAGGATCAGACTGAGATGCCAGGATGACCCTGGCTAGCCTGGAAAGAGCATTTTGTAGGTTCTGTGTGACCTCTCCCACGCACGAGACCAACCAGCCCCAGAAACACGGCGACCTCTCCACACCTAAGACTCAGTCCGGGCTCCAAGGCCCAGGGCCCTGTGCAGGCATCCTGATGTGTGCGAGCCCCCGCCTAGGCGGCTCCTGTTGGGCCGCACAGACCCCTGAGGGAGAGGGTGGCCACCATCCTGTGTCCGGTCTGTCTGGGCAACAGCGTCAGGACAAAGGCCAGAAGAGGCAGTCCTCAACCAATGGGGGCCGACGCTCCAGCAGAGAGAGTGGTCCCGGGACCTGCACCCACAGGAGTGGACGGCCCTCCTCACGGAAACTCTAGGGCGCGGGTCCCAACCCCCAGGGCTGTGGGCGGTAAGGGCTGTGGCCTGTGAGGAAGCCAGCTGCGCAGCAGCGGGTGAGCGGCGGGAAGTCGAGCTGTAGGGAAGCCGAGCTGTAGCTCCCGTTACTACCTAAGCTCCGCAGCTCTGCCACCTGCCCCTCCACCCAAGCCACCCCTGCCACCCCGATCTGTGGAAAAACTGTCCTCCACAAAACTGGTCCCTGGTGCCAAAAAGGTTGGGGACTGCTGCTCTAGGGGCACCAAGTGAGAGGCCCCAGAAGTACCGGGGTCCCTGTCCCACTCCTCCTCCCAAAGAGACCAACACACTGTACCACACCCTTGGCCTTCAGGGACTTAACTGGTGCACTTTCGGCTGCTTTGGAGCCACTCCAAAGGCCCATGGCCCACAGACATTTGGAAGTGTTTGGAGAAGTGAATCTCAACCGCAGCAGGAACAAGTCACTTGGATGGACAAGCCCAGTCATCCCCCAATTCACCCAGGTCGGCAGAAACACAAATTGCTGAGTGGAATTGGTGGACCTGGCCCCTGGAACATCCCTCTCTGTTACCACCAGCAAGCCATCAAGACACTGCCTGTAACCTAACTGGTAAGCCCAGAGCATCAGGGTTTGGAGGGCTGCTGAAAGTCAAAAGCATAGCTGACCCCGAGATCTGAGGCAGGGCACAAAGTTCCGTCTCCCTTGGTCTTCCCAGAGTCTACAAAAGGCCCCAGGTCTGCCCACAGGAGCCCCGCAGCCCTGGCTCCAAGCAATGCAGGAGGGCGCAGAGCCAGGGGCCCAGCTGAGTTTTCCTGTCCTGGGATTTAAATGTAAATTATCTGGAGAGGCTCCCACATCTGGATTAGAGGAACAGAACAAAGTCGCCAGGGATTAGGGCAGAAACAAGCTAGTGGGCCAGCTCTTCTACCTTAGATGAAAACCACAGCTCAGCCCTGCCCTGCTCACCCCCGGGAGGCCCAGGATGGGGAGATCAACTCTAACAGCAAGCATGTGACCGTGTGTCCAGCATGATGTGGCACCCAGGCCCAGAAGGACACGTGTGGCAGCTGGAAGTGTGGTTTAAGATGCTGCCCAGCCAGCAGCCACACTCCCCAGCCCCAGTTAGAACCAGCCTGTCCTCTGCTGGGGCTGAGAGGGCCGCACCTGGACATCTCTGCCCCTTAGCATCCCTTCAGTGGCTGCGATGTCTCCAAGCAAGCAGCAATGAATTAAAAACCCCGCCAGAGTGAGGCTGTGTGATCACGCAGAAGGAACGTGGGGACAAGGAGACCTGGGTTCTAGTCTCCATACAACCACTAACAAATGGAGTAACCCTGGCAATCACCAGCAACCCCTGGCCCCTGCCAGCCAGGCAGTTTTATTATCTGTAAATCTGGAGAAATAAGAGGATGAAACTGGACAGTCACCAAGACTTAACACTGGGTTCACCAAGACGACCCTCAGAGGCAGTTACAGAAACAAAGGGCTCACTCCCCAGAGTCTCCTCCCTGCCCCCAAGCTTTAGAGCCGGTCCCTAGAGCCCAGGCAGCCAGCGACGGGGCCAGCCCCGGAAGGGATTAAGAGTGATGCTATAAATGGCAGGTGTGGGGGTTGGAGGCAGCTGGGGGCTGCAGACAGGGACCCGGCATCACTTCGGACAAGCTGCTCCCATTTCAGTGGCTCGGCTTGCATCCTGCCTCGCTAGGAGATCCTGCCTCTGCCCTGGCTGCACGTGCACTGAAAGCTCGCTGCCTGTGACATCCGGAATACTCCCACCTGTGCTGTGACCCGGGGCTCTATCCCCCAAACTAGACTGTAAGCCTGAGGGGAGAACAGACCTCCGTGCCCAGCATGATGTGGCTGTGCCGTTCAGAGTGCCTGGGCCACACAGGAAATACCCCGCAAGCCTTCCTGGGGGGATAAAGTCACTTAAGAGTCTATCTGGCCTGAAATCTTGTTTTATGTCCTTTATACACTCTTGGCCAACTTAATTTTCCTCTCTTGGTCTCAGTTTCCTCACCTGGAAAATGGCAGCCTTGAAACTGATTTTAGTGAAAACCCCAGAAATTCGAGGGAACTGAGGACCCCAAAATGTCCTTTGAGAGGGTGATCCCTGAGGTACCCCAAAGGCCTGGTGGTGGGGGTGGCCCGAGAACAGAACTCCAGCGAGGACCAGGACTTCTCGCCACACTCTGTACCTCGGGACAGAGAGCCATTCTCCGCCCCACGGAGAGACAGACAGACACACAGACCTCAGTCAGCTGTCTCCTGCGGATGCCAGTGAGGGGCCTGCAGAAATAACAGACATCGCAGAGAAAGCGATGGGCTGCTGGGAAAGGAGCCAGCAGCTCAACCCCAGGAAGACCTCAAGGATGCTCAGCTGGTGTGCTCAGGGATTCCAGAGGGGATGAAGGGGCTGGCCCCTCACCATGCAGAGAAGATGGAAAGAGATTCGCTGCAGGCCCCACTGCCTTTCATTACAGGGTCCGGACCTGGCGGTCTGCCTCCCAGGTGCGGTGGTCAGGGCTCTGGGAGACCACAGCAAGAACACAGCGGGCTGAGGCTGGGAGTGAGCTGCCCACGGCCCTGCCTGTGCAGGCTGGGGACCACCACCTTGGTCCACTACTGGTTGGACCAAGTCTTAGATGACTAGTTTTCAAGACAGGCTCAGAAACCTCTGTGAGACTCCGTTTTCTGAGCTCTTTTTACCCATCTTTGCCTCACCCCTGGGAGGCGGATAAGGCAGTGAGCGCAGGCCCCAGACCTCACCAAGCTGGTCACAGCAGTTCACCCCAAATTCCCTGTGGAAGGGAGAGTATGAACCCCTGCCCTTTAGGGGGAGGGGCCTCAACTACATTTAATGAGAGAAGTCCCCCTCAGACTCTCTCTGTCCAAGATGGCAGCCACTACTCACATGGGGCTATTTAACTGCAACTTAATTAAAATGAAAGGAAACTGAACGTTCACTCCCGGGTTCACACTAGTCACGTTTCAAGTGCTCAGGAGCCACACGTGGCTGTCTTCAACAGCACATATGCAGAGAAGTTCCGCCCCTGCCCAAAGTCCTACTGGACGGCTGCCTTAGCCCCTCTGACCACTGCTCCCGGCCGTGCACAGCCACGTGATTTCCAATCCAAAGGACCCTCCACACGGCGCAGCATTTCGCAAGGGAGGAACTCCAGTCAGCTCGTCCCAGGAGATGGCGGGTCGGCAACCGCCCCGGGTCTGTCCGGCTCCTCCTGCTGACGCCGCACCGGCTGCTTATCACTGCTCTCGCTTATTTCCCCACAACCACTCTCTCGGGGTTAATGTAAACCTTTCCTTTGTCTGCTCTGATGAAATGTGATTGTTGTTAAACCTGCAGGTCCCTCTGACTGATGTAAATGGTCTTGTATCATCTCTCCCTCTGCTTTTATCCATTTAGCACTATGTTTTGGAGATCCTTCCCTATGGACATCACCTACACGCTGCTCTTCTCAAAAGTTAAACCCACCATTGGGTCTGGGGGGGTTGGGAGGAGAAGCAAATGAATCTTTTTAAAACAAGGGCACAGCTGAACAGAGCTGCCCGCAGTGTGCACAGCAGTCTTTGAGCCCCGGGCCTCCTCTCCGCGCCCCCGGACCCTGCCCTGGCCTCCAGCACAGCACCTAGTCCCATACTGTCTGCTCGCCCCGCTCATCTGGGTGTCAGCAGAGCCTGGGGAAGCACGCATGTGAGCACCCACGCCAGCTTCTCCTGCTCCTCGTCCTCCCCACAAACCCAAGAAGTCACCAAAGAGGCTGGACTTCAGCTGGTTTCAAAGGGATGAGAGAAAAAGTCAGTCTCATATTTTTATATTTAGAAGCACTCTGCAAACCACTTCCTGGAGCAGACAAGAGTAGGGAATGTGAGGAAATCATTTTGCTATGTGTGATGTGGGAAGCACGAGCCACTCAGGGCCTGTGGCAGCCACACACCCAGTGACAGGCGGCAATGCTTAACACATGTGCAGGAGACAGACGCGCCCCTTGGCGGCCTGGAGGAGACCCCCTCAGACAACTTGCCCAACTGCCTGGCTGTCCCCCCGCCGCAGGGCCAGAAACCAGGCAGGGCCCAGGAGTCAGAGCTACACCATCCTCGAGTGCCCCGCCCCTAGCCGTTCTTCCTGTCCCTCACCTGCCTGACCAGCAGCGTCTCTGGAAACCAACCCTCCGCTCCAGGGAGGGGCCCTACAAAGGGACACCGGCCTCGACCGACACAAAGATAAGAATCCAGACTGCAGGAGGAGGAGGCTTGGAGAGCTACTGGCTTAGAGTTAAGGGTGCTCTCCTGGATTCTAGTCTGCTGGGGAGATGCAAGAGGGGAAGATTCCTTGCCGTGGACTTCAACTACTGCTGTCATGATCACGGCTCAAATGTCACTCAGATGTAAGGGAGTCTGGGCCACTGTCACTGTGCGAGGGGCGTCAGCAAACGGGGGGGTGGGGGGGGCGCTCCTTAATTCCAGTCGGACGACTCACTTCTAGGTCCTTATGAACCTCATTTTACTGCTTAAAATATAAACTTCCTAATAAGGCAAAACTAAGTTCATTCCTTTGTTTACTCTCTTAATTGCATTACTAATGATTTGTTCCTTTATTTTTTAAGGAAAATAAACAAAAAAGATGACTTTATTCCCCCAAAAAATCAGTTTCGAAAAAGCACTGTGGCTAAAGATGGCAAAGCAAGTATTCCAACCTCAAAATCAATAACGACAGATGAAAAAAACACAGACTGATGAATAATAGAAACAATTTCTTGTAAGTTATTTTTAAAAGCCCCCAAAATTTGCAACTCATCACCAGATGCTTAAAGCCTAGGGACACCCAGGGGCGGGGGGGGGGGGTACGTTAAATGCTATAAAACGAAGCGCATGGAGAGCTGTAGGGCAGAACGGCCGAGAGGGGCTGATGCAACACTGCAACAAATAGCCAGAAAAAGGGCAAAGACCTGAAGTCTATTTCACACTCACTCTGTCGACCTACAGGACCCAAAAGCACTAAGATCGAGTTCACTTAAGTCTAGAACTGCCTGTCCCTCCATTCCGAGAGGTGCTTCTCACAGACCATTAAAGCCGGGGTGGGGTGGGGCTGGACGTGGACAGGCAGACGCAGACGGAGAGAGACACAGGAGATAAGAAGACAAGACAGAGGGAGTTGCAGGGAAACAGAGAGAGAGACAAACACTGAGTGACGGACCGCAAGACCAACAGACAGAGACAGATTGATCTATAGACAGGCCACAACAGAGGAATACTAACAACTGACAGACAGACAGACAGGGATCAACAGACTAAGAGAGAAGAGAGATGTTGGCAGAGAGGGACCCAGACCCAACAGCGGGAGAAGGTAAGAGATCAACAGGTAGAGGCAGAGAGAGAGTAACGCAGAATCACAGAGAGACCCAGAGAAAGGGTTACAACAGGCAATGACGGCGCCAACTGGTGAATGGCCCAACTGGTCAGAGCGTCATCCTGATACATCCAGGTTACAGTTTCGATCCCAGGTCAGGGCACAAGAATCAACCAAGGAATGCATAAATAAGTGGGACAACAAATCAATACTCTGTCTCCCCCTTCCTATCTCTATTTAAAATCAATAAATAAAAATTAAGAAGAAAGACAAACAATGACACAGAGCACAAGAGACTGCGCACACGGAAGGACATCTAGGGCCCCCCGCAGAGCAGGCCCCAGCTCCCCCAGGTCTGTCCCTGCGCCTCCAGTAAGGAGGTCCTCCTCACCCCCTCCACCAGCCTCTCCGGCAGCTGCAGGGGCTCAAGTTCAGGCAGCCCCTGGCTACAGGCCACGGGCTCCGCAGTGCAGCACCAGAAACAGAAGGGTGGAGCTGGCCTGCAGCTGGGAGATCTGGAGGCACAGAAGAGGGGAGGGGGCTCTATGGATACCAAATTCAGACCATTTGTAATGGAGAGCCTCAAATTAGAGGCTCCTGGTAAATAATTCACCAGGAAAAGTACAGTACCTTCCTGAGGCTCATCAATTATTCACCAAGATAAATGCACCATATTGTTATACTTCCTGACATTTAGAAACGGTCTGAGCCATTAGGGTCAGGAGCAAGAAGACGGCGGGGCAACTTCCACCCAACTTCTCCAGAACCCCTGAGCCAGCAGCCCTGCTGCTACTTTTGGAACTCAGTCCGCTGCTCCTCACACAAGGGCAAATCATTCGACTCCCAGAAAGGACCAGGCCTGAGCTCAGACCGTGAGATCCAAGAGCGGGCCCCACACGACCTTCAAGAGCCCAGAGCCAGGTCACAGCTGTGCCCAGAAAAATCCTGGGCAACCCCAGAGGTTCTGGCCCTCTCGCAGAGAAAAAGCAACCATCTGCAACTTGTCTGAGGGCGACTGTGTTCCTAGAAGCTTCAGTGTTTCACTTCGATGCCAAATGAATGACAGTCTCCAAAAGCAAAAAGAAACGCATGTAGACTGGGCTCCGCACAAGCCACTCTGTTCTTCAGGCCTTCCTTCTCCATGTGTAAGTCAGCTCGCTACTCTCTGTCCTGCGGGCCGTGACAAGGGTGAGATGCGCTCTGGGAAGTTGGACGAGCTCCGCAACTTTAAAGCCCAGCCTCCAGTGTACAGGCAGGACGGACATGGGACAAGAACTCCACTCGGACTGCCTGCAGGCCAATGCTACTCTCCCACTACCAAGTGCAGGAACTGGGCCAGTTGTTGATCCCCTCCATGCCTCCACTTTTCTATCTATAAAATGGTGCTAATAACAGTGCCTACCGCACAGGCTGGTGGATGACGGCCTGGCACATAGTAGAGACTATGTGAGTTTGGGCTCTTAGCCATTATTTACTGTCACTGCTATGTCGGAGGTGGTTTTTTTTTAATCTTTTAGGAACTATGACCCATCACAACCACCTCTTACCCAGGAAAGGCTTTTGCTGGCACTGCTCTCGTGCAGGCCATCCGAACGGCAGAGAGCTCTGCTGACTTGCCACCCGATCAGTCTCTGCCATCTGGGTGTAGTGGTTCTCTCAACAGACCCTGAGGGCTGAAACTTCGTCCCGCCGCTGCCCGACAGAGCCTTGGAGCCACCTGGTCACTGGCCACACCTAACCTGGGGCTCTGTGGTTCAGGGTTTGCTGCCCCATGCTGGTGAAGCTCCGCAGGGCAGCTGCTGATGGCTAGAGCCTTGCATGCTGCCCGCTACCCTACGGGCCCCAGCAGTGCCCAAGTCAGCAGCTCCTCATAGTTCCACTCACTTCCCCCCAAAAGCTTCTCCAATAAGACTCACCTTCAACATGAACAAGAACCACAGCTATACAGAATTATACAACCAAAGCCTACATAATTTTATTAACCAACGTCACCCCAATAAATTCAATAAAAAATTAAAAAATGACTGAAAAAAGGCAAAAAAATAAAAAAGAATCAAAGTGAGTCTGGGGAGACAGTGGATCCAAACCACCTCAGTACAAAGCAGGCCTCTGGCCTCGAGGAACGCGACCGCGGGCAGATGAGGACAGTAGCAGATGTTTACGTACCAGCTCACGTCCACAGATGACCACGGAACTTCAGCCTCTGGTCTCACGAGACCCCAGTGAGAGAGGACTGGGAAATTCCAGCTTTGTAAAGAAAAATACCCGACTACACAAAATAGTTGTAAACAACTCTCAACAGCCAACGACAAATGAGGAAAATCATTTCCAGCAACTGACAGAAGTGGGGTTGCCGGCCTTGATATATAGTTACAAACCAATCAACTTCCAAATTCCAACAGTAACATGATCAAAACAGCATGAAGAGTTATCAAAGCAAATGTAAATGATTAATAAACATAAGAAAATATCCTAATACATTAGCAACACAAGAAATGCAAATGAGAACGAATTACTCCGCCCACCAGATGAAGGCCGAGAATTTAAAAACGACAGCACCCGCAGGTCTACGGGAGAAACGGTGCTCGTGCGTTGCGAACGCTGTGTAAACGCCCATACTTCCCTTCTGGAAAGTGCTTTGCTAAAACTGCACTGATATCCTAAAAAAATCCATGCCCTTCCTCCTTGGAGAAGTGCCTGATTCCAAGTCTGCGACAGGAAACGCACAAGGAAACCGGCAAAGACTGGCTGGGTCGCGTCAAAGGTTTGGGGCCAGCTTGAAGGGGCTCCCATGGACCACAGACTGGGCCATCTCAGCAACCATAAAGACAGCAACCACACTGACTTAAGCACATCAAGTAAGTTTACGATCCCTGAGTTCATAATGATGTTTAAAAAAAAAAAAGCCCAAAAGCTCCAAGCTTTCCACTGGTCACCTTTGAAAGATGCTAGAAAACCAACTCCTTTTTTTTTTTTTTTTTTTAAAGAGAGGGGAAGGGAGGGAGGAAGAGAGGGAGAGAAACATCAATGTGTGGTTGTCTCTCATGTGCCCCCCCCAACCCCCACTGGGGACCTGGCCCACAACCCAGACATGTGCCCCGACTGGGAATTGAACCAGCGACCCTCCGGTTCGCAGGCCAGTGCACAATCCACTGAGCCACACCAGCCAGGGCCCAACTCATTATTTTAATAACTGGTAAAGAATGAAGCATTTTTTCCCTTTCTTGCAAAGCTATACCTCATGATACTGGTAACCAAACAGTTCATGAGGGGAGGTTTGCCTTTATAGAAGTCTCCCAGGGATAAATAGAATGTTACCAGTTTACAACCCCTAATGAAATAATGGATCTAGCAATGACTGTTGATGGCTGCTAATTCCTGAGAGAACCAGATGTTGTGTCTACTGATGTTCACGTGGAAAAAATCCCCTCTGAACCTCATGAAGTCTCTAGATCTAAGTTTCACTGTTAAAAAGTTTAAGAAGCTCTCCAGAACAAATGTGGAAAACAAGGAAGAGGTAACGATGTGCCACCAACTAAAAGGACTGTGAATGCAGTGTCTTCTATTGCTCCCAGAAACAGTTTTTAAAGCCCAATGTTCTTTAACATCTCCCGTACTTACAACCTGTCTTGCCGACTAGACTCCAAGCCCCCTGAGGACAGGGCTGGTCTCACACTCCTCCACCCCCTCTACTGCCAGTGCTCAGGAAACACCAGCTGGTCTGCGGTGGTTTTACTGAGCCGGATATTTGGCCCCGTTACCCCTGCATGATGCGGGGCCAGCAGAGGGTCAGAGCCCAATATGGGATCCTCCTAGGCAATTACATTAATTATGATTATTAATTCCAAAAACATTTATTTAGAGCCTATTACTGCCAAGTACTCTGCAAGACACTGGAGATGGAGAGAGAAAAACAGGCAATTACTATCTTTAAGTATCTCAGTTTAGTAGGGGAGTCCGATAAATAAACATATAATTACAATAATGGTTAACACTTACTGACCACTTGTGTGCACTATTCCAAGAGCTTTAACCATATTAGCTTGTTAATGTGCATAATCACCCAGTGAAGTAGGTGCCATGATCCCCAGTATGCAGATGAGGAAACTGAGGCACAGAGAGGTAAAGCTACTTGCTCAGGGTCACACAGCTAGTGTGACCCTCATCACCAGTGTGCAGGAGTGACAAATGCGAGACTCAAACCTCAAGCCATCTGTCTCCAGAGGAGGGCTATCACAGTCACTAGGCTTCACCACGTTATCACTCAGAGTGCTGGGGAGCGCACGAGACGAGCTCCTGGCTCAGAGTAAAGGGAGAAGGGGGCAAGAAGGGATTCTGGAAGAAGGCTTTTCAAAACAAGGGTATAAGAAGGAACAGCTTCCAAGGAGAACAAGACAGACGCACAAAGTATGGTCAGAGAACGCCGGGTAATTCTGGGTGCTCAGAGTGTAAGGCACGATGAGGGGGACACAGCAAGAGGCCACAAGAACACTGGCCGGTGGAGGAGACAAAGGAGTGGGGTACAGATTTACCCTGCTCTGGCTGACCTGTCCTCTGACCAAAAAAAATGACCACCAGAGTGAGTCCCCATTTCCCAGAAGGTCGCTGTTAGGGCTGAAAGTAGACTGAAGACGTTCTTTTGTCATGCACCGTGCAGCGGCCACGCTCACAGAGGCATTACTGTGGGACAATGCCACACCTGTTCTGTGGCTGCTACAACAAATTACCGTGACTGGGTGGGATTTAAGCAACAGAAGTTCATTCTCTCACAGTTCTGGAGGCCGGAAGCTGGAAATCAAGGTGTCAGCAAGCGTGGTTCCTTGTGGAGGCTCAGAGGGAGAGCCTGTTCCAGGCCTCTCTCCTCGGTTCTGGTGGCTGCCGGCGACCCCTGGCGCCCCTTGGCTTGCAGATGCTCCCAGTCCGTCCTCACACGGCCGTCTGCCCACTGTGCGCGTCTGTGTCTCTTTTTGTAAGGATACCACCCGCCGATCATATACAATTAAAGTCCACCTTAATGACTTCTCTCAATGACCCTATTTCCAAATAAGACCAAACCCACGGTACCAGGACTTAGGGTTTCAACATTCCCTTTCGAGGGACACTGTTCAACCCGTAAATCCTGCTATTCCGCAACTTGCTTTTTTCACAGTACAGTTAACCGCAGGTATCCTTCCATGTCTGTTCACGTGATTCTAGCACATTCCTTTCAACTGCTAGTCCACTGTATGAGTGACCCATAGCTATTTGTAAAACACCCTAATGGACACTCAGATGGTTTTAGATGCTGGACCATTACAAACCGTGCTCCAGTGGACCCTCTCCGTAGAGGAGCTCCTGCGCACTGGTGATGAGCGTGTTTCTGGAGGATGACTTCCTAGAAACAGAATTCCCCCTGGACCAAAGAGAATACAGCGTCAAGTTTTTGATAAATGATAAATTGCTCTTTAAAAAGGATGTGCCAATGTATGCTTCCTTACCAACACTGATACTTACTACCCTTTATCAATCTGAAAGACATAAAATAATACTCTGTTTGAATGTGCAATTTGAGACATTTAGTTTGTCCTTTAACAAGATAAAGCAGCCTTTCATATTTTTACTGGTTAGCTGAATTCTTTATTGTCCATTTGCTATTCAACTTCCTTGCCTATACTTTCCCTATTTTGTTATTTATCTTTTATTAATTTGTAATCAACAAGATCAGGAAGATCAGGCCTTTCTGCATTAAATGTTGCACTTCCCCCTGAGAATGGTCATCAAGCTACTGAATGCCTTCTGCGTGCCAGGCGTAGCTCCAAGTGCTGGAATATGGCAGTGAACTGGGCAGTGAAGGCGCCTGGTCTCAACTGTTATTTAACTTCTCACAAGAAAATGTGTCTACACATGATTTAGGCTGGGCAACAGATAGGAAGAAAATTTTCACCCTTGGGTGCAGGACTGCCTTGAAATTAATGTAAATACTGTCCTTTATGATTCATTTGAGAGTCTTCTAGGGGAAAAATCTACTCTGCTCTGCAGCCGTCCTGGAAGCATCTACAAAGGCACAGTGTGACTGGTGAAGGTGGAAGCAGAGGAAGAGCCACACCCCAGGTGTCCAGGGTCTTCAATGGTTAGGCCCTAAGGTTCAGAGAGCCAAGGAAGTTTTAAGAATAACTAGCTCCTCCCCATTCCAGCAGAGGGGTACCACGGGAGCCTCCCTCCACCCCCTCCCACGAGCCCCAGAGGGTGATGTCTGACTGGGTATGTCTGGCTCTGACCCTCCCCCCAACACTTAGGGTGCAGACAGAACATTTTATAGAGGCAGCCCCCCCACACACACATTCAGGGATGAATCGGACCCGCTCATCCTCGTCAGATAAAAACTCTGTTCCTCACTCACCCTAGCCTTTACAATGATAAAGGTGACACACTGACCTCCATCCACCCCACTCCTGTTTCAGGCCGCTGTCCCTTCCTCTCTGCCTCCACTGCTTTCAAATTCACAGCAGACAAGGGTGTCAGTTGCTCAATCCTTCAACATACAGTTTCCAGTATTTTATGGGTTTTTGTTGATTTTGTGAAAGGGACAAATGTTTCCATTCTATTTTCTAAAAGGTTAACTGCTGATAGATATTGATCCTTCTGGGCTTTGTGTACTTTTGTATTTGGCCAAATGACTCCACTGTCTCATTGACGCTAGTGTTTTCAGCATACTTGGGCTTCATGTGTTTAAAAAAAAAATACCATCAGCAAAGAACAAAAACTTTGACTGTTGTTTCTTATAGAATTCTTTCAGCTACAATTTCTAGAATGTTAAATAGTAGTGACTTTATTATTTTAATGAGAACAGCATAATTTTATTTTTAAGTATAATATTAGCTGTGGTTTGAGATTTTTTTAAAAAATCAAGCAGGTTTCCATTCAAGATGGAGGTGTAGGTGAACACAGCTCACCTTTTAGCACAATTATAGAAAAAAATCACAACTAAACTACAAAACAACTATCACCCAGAATCGTCAGAAAATTGAACTGCATGGAAGTCTGACAACCAAGGAATTAAACAAGTCACATGCATTCAGATAGGTAGGAGACAGGGAACAGGTGGGCCCACACCCACCTGTGATGGATAAAAACTGAGAGGGATATCCAGGAGCGCTGATGGGTAAAAACTGAGAGGGATATCCAGGAGCGCGGGGTCCCAGCCCCACACCACACCACTCAGCCCAGGGTTCCAGTGCCAGGAAGGCAGGAAGTCCCCACCGCTTCTGGCTGTGAAACCAGTAGGGGTTGGGGGAGGATTCTCAAGTATCTCCTTCTTAAATGGTCCACAGTGAACTTAGACTCACTTCCTCTGGGCTCCAGCACCCGGAAAGCAACTTGAAAGGCACCACGGGGAGAAACATAAGTGTCTAACATCAGGGCCAGTGCTGGGGGACAGCTTCCTCCCAGACAAAACTCCAAAGGCCAGGCAGTGGCCACTCATTCATTTCTGAGCCCTCCCCCACACAGAGTCACAGAGCAGCAACACCGTATCTGAGACTCCATCAACCTGGTTCACACACGTGGCCCTGCCCAGGCGATTACCTAAGGCTCCGCCCCATCCAACTTACAGGTGCACTTTTCCACATTAGGCCACACTATTAAGACAGAGAGTCAGAGCAGCTCTACCTAATACATAGAAACAAACACAGGGGGGCTGCCAAAATGAGCAGACAAAGAAATAGGGCCCAAATGAAAGAAAAGATCAAAGCTCCAGAAAAGATAAATAAACAAAATGGAGATAAGCAATCTATCAGATGCAGAGTTAAAAACACTGGTTATTAGGATGCTCAAGGAACTGATTGGGGACTTCCGGCCAAGATGGAGGTGTAGGTAGACACACTGTGCCTCGTACAACAACCAAAAGAGGAAAAACAACAATTTAAAAAACAAAAACAGCCAGATCTGACAGAAAACTGAACTGAGTGGAAGTCCGACAACCAAGGAGTTAAAGAAGACACATGCATCCAGACCAGTAAGCAGAGTGGAGCCGGGTGGAGAGCACTCGGCAAGACGCGGTTTGTGGAGCGGTACCGGCAACGCTCCAGCTGCCCAGAGAGGCCTGTGGCGGGCGCGCCTGGCCAAAACGCAGCAGGCGCACTTGGGGAAACCAAGGCTGAGACTGGCGGACTGGGAGGTCCCTCATTCTCGCGCAGATAAACCCAGAGGAAAAGATGGGGAGTGGAACAGACCGCGCAGCCCACCAATGCAGGGAAATAAAGCCTCAAACCACCGACTGAAAATACCTGTGGGGGTTGAGGCGGCAGTGGGAGGAACTCCCGGCCTCACAGGACAGTTCGCTGGGGAGACCCACAGGGACTTGGAACTGTGCAGGCCCATCCACTCACCCCGGAGCCAGCAAAGAAGGGCCCAACTTGCTTATGGATAGCTGGGGAAGTGCAGAGAACAGAGCAAGCCCTGCCCCCACAGACAGCGTCACAACACAACGATGTGGGTTATCCCACCCTGGTGAACACGTAAGGCTCTGCCCCTTAACGTAACAGGCGCACCAAGAAAAAAAAAATGGCCCGAATGAAAGAACACATCAAAGCTCCAGAAAAAATACAACTAAGTGACAAAGAGATAGCTAACCTATCAGATGCACAGTTCAAAGCATTGGTAATCAGGATGCTCACAGGATTCGAAGAAAAATTGTCGCAGTTACTTGAACAAATGAGAAGGGATGAGAAGGAAACTGGGACTCAAATCAACGGAGTGGACCAGCAGAAAGAAAAAAACATCCAAGCAGAAAAGAATGAAGAAACAAGAATTCAAAAAACTGAGGAGAGGCTAAGGAACTTCCAGGACATCTTTAAACATCCCAACATCCGAATCATAGGCGTGTCAGAAGGAGAAGAGGAAGACCAAGAGATTGAAAACTTATTGGAACAAATACTGAAGGAGAACTTCCCCAAGCTGGTGAAGGAAACAGATTTTCAGGAAGTCCAGGAAGCTCAGAGAGTCCCAAAGAAGTTGGACCCAAAGAGGAACACACCAAGGCACATCATAATTACATTACCTAAGATAAAGGAGAGAATCCTAGAAGCAGCAAGAGAAAAGGAGACAGTTACCTACAAAGGAATTCCCATAAGACTGTCAGCTGATTTCTCAAAAGAGACCTTACAGGCAAGAAGGGGCTAGAGAGAAGTATTCCAAGTCATGAAAGGAAAGAAACTACATCCAAGAATACTCTATCCAACAAAGCTATCATTTAGAATGGAAGGGCAGATAAAGTGCTTCTCAGATAAGGTCAAGTTCAAGG
>PVJI01016895.1:0-37064 GCA_004026765.1 Micronycteris hirsuta
CCTCCGCTCTCTCTGCCGCTTCCCGCTGCCCCAAACCCTCCCACCTGCTGGCCGCAGCTTTCCCGGTCCCTCCGCTTTTCCCAAATCTGCCCGCGCTGCCTGTCTCAAGCTCGGCGGTTTTCCTCACTCAGTCTCCGCTCCTCTCCGCGACTCGCCGGCCCCCCCTCCAGAGGGCACGGCCGCTGACCACCCTTCTCCCCCCGGACGGCGCCAGCACCGCGCGGCGTGAACACCCACCCGTGACGACCAAGCGCGTGGAGTCGTTGGCCCGCCCGAACCGGTTCTCCGCGAAGCAGGTGTAAGTCCCGGCGTCAGCTTTGGTCACGTTGGCTATTTTGAGGCCGCCGTCTTTTAAAAGAGAAATTCTAAAGAAAATGCAAATTCAACCGATAAATTGCCCCCCAATACACAGTAAGATTTCAAACAACTGTTGCTGGAGGCTGGAACTTTTAAGGCCAGTAAACCAGCCGCTGCCTTCAGGAAGTAAAGACAAGGAAACAATGTTTCCACATGCACCTGCCGGTGCTCCGGCTCCCCCCGCCACCCCCCCAGGACCTCACCTAGCGCTACTGGACATCAGCCCTAATCTGAGAGATAATTTCATCAAATAAGTGCGAAATACTTTCCAAAAACACACGGTGTGGCAGAAAACAGAAAGTAGATAAGAGACTATTTCCCTTCAATCGGAAACGGTATGTGAGAAAGGAGAAACCTGTTGGCCTTCCATTAGGAACCCGGGAAAGGCACAGGCGACCCGAGAAAATCCAGATTTCACGGGAGAACATGGCGTGGTCACCGAGGCTCCTGCGTGGTTCCTGTGGCATCTGAGTCGTCAGTGAGACACGCCAGCGGGTCCCTTCTCCCTGGGGAGGGGCTCGGAGCGGCGCCTGTGCCCTGCCCGGCGGCGCACACGGGTCTTTGGAGGAGCAGGCGGTGAGGACGGATGAGGAGCCGCAGAGAAGCCCCGTGAAGGGGAACTGGGGCGTGGAGACCGTCTGGGAACCACGGGAGCCGACCCGACGGCTGTAGCTGTGACCCTGGAGTCCTGGCACCGCCCCGTGATGTCACACGGAGGGGCTGTCCCGAGGCCTGAGCCGTGTTCCCCCACCAGGGTGGCGCTCACCGACGTCCTGAGGCTCGCGGACCGGCCCCGCTGGCTGGTCTCGGGGTGCACGGGCCTTGCGCTCAGCAGTCACACGTGGTCGCGTCTCGGGGTCTCTGCAGAAACGCTCCCTGGGTCTGGGTCACGCGTCCCCCACTCTGAAATCCCGGTCACTTCCCTGGGCCCGCGGAGGAGGTTGTCCCCCAAACGACCACTGTGTCGTCTGTGCCTTCCACGTGCTTCTGGACTGATTCTTCTCTAGTGGACCACAGGCTCCGGGAACCAGGCAGAGCGTCGGGATGAACCCCACGACATTCCTGGAGCTTGGCCCCGGCGGGCCTGAGCAGACACCCCAAATCCAGCTGGAGGGAAGGGAAGACTCGGCCGCATGCTTTGGGGAGGCGCTGCAGCAGGGAAGGCGGGCTGTGAGGTTGGAGGGCTTTGTGAGCCAAGGAAAGTGCGCAGACTGTTACACCCACGCACGCTCGTGTGCAAAGACACAAACATAGGTGTGTTCTACACGTACGTATGTGTGCATGGCCATCTGTGTGTAAACATGTTACACGGAGCAGTGCAGGGCAGGCGGTGCGAGGCTGGATGACAGACTTCAGAAGCTGCCTTCCTGGGTGTCGGACGGAGAAGGCACTGGTGCCGCGGAGGAGGAGGAAGGGGTGGGGGGCGGGGGACCGAGGAGCCGGGGTGGGGGAGGGGAGGGCAAGTCTCGGAGGGAGACGGAGCGACTGCGGGCATGGGCTCACCTGGACTGCAAGGCCGACCTGGGAAACGTTTTATTGCCATGACCCTGAGCAGAACCGCACCTGCCCCATGGCCGACCCATACACGCGACCTGCCTTGTCACAGAGAAAGTACGGATCTGCTGCAGACTTTGCTCACGAAGAAAGGGGGGAGGAGATGCACCTGAAGGCCTTTAGTGTTGTGGCATCTGCTCAGAGTTGGAGGAAGGGGCTCTGAGCAGCCGGGAGCTCCAGGACATGGACTTTGGGATCGGGGAGGCGAAGACCCCCTAGAAACGTCTCCTGTGGCTGGAACGAGCGCTCAGCTTACCCGAACATCTGGTTGCGGTGCTGAGAACAGCCGGGCAATTCCAGATGTTTCCCAGGCTGTGACTGGCGTGAAGCCAACCTTTCGGGACAAGAACGGAGCCTTCGGGAGCGCTGGGGACGAGCCACCCTCCGGTGCCGAGGCCCCAGCCCTCAGCGGCACCCCCGCCGTGCGCCGCGCTGACAGGTGGGAGGCACCGAGTCCCAAACGAGCGTGCTGACTCTCACAGACGCAGACCGTGTTGGAAAAGCAGGAGCTAGTTGGTATTTCTTCCCAAACTGGCTCTTCCAGGAAGTTCTGAGCGGCCCATGGGCCCCGCACCACATGGACATGAACTCTGTTCTGCAAACGGAGGGAATGATCGTCTCTTGGCAGAAGACCTTCCGGAACCCACGCTCCCCTCCAGGGACACGCAGCGAAGGTTCCAGGTTGTCTCCCCGGAGGCGAAACTGCCCTCAACGCTCTTCCACACGGGGGCACAGGGGGGAAGGGGGGGGGGGGACAGTGTGGGACCCCCATCTGGGCGCGGAGAGTGAGGGAAGGTTCGTGAGAGGAACGTTCCGGAACGTGGCTATCCGTCTGCTCTGGGAAGAGGGCAGTTTAAGCCGTGGAGGGTGGTGCTCCCAGGCAGCCCCAGTGCGCCCGGCAGGTCCCCTTTCCCGGGTCTTCCCTGGGCAGGGACCGAGGCTGTGACTCCACGTGGCCCAGTGCGCCTGGGGCGGGGTTGGGATGAGTGTGGGCCGTGGCTCTCGGCTCTCCGGTGGCCCACGCCATGACTCGGTGGTGGCACTGAACTTATGAGGGGTTGGAAACCCGGTTTGTTCAGAAAGTAGACTGTTGAATTGGCAACGTGGACCTGAACTTGAGGGCAACACCGGGCACCCCAACAACACCATGTGTTCATAAAGGGCACCGTGTGTGGCACTGCACACGCGAGGCAGAATTCCCGAGACCGCCGTCCCCACCCCCCGGCCCTTGCGCCGGCTTCACTGCGACTGTCCCGTGTGAACCGAGCCGCCAGGCCGCAGCTCTGTGCCTCGGGAGCCCGGGTGGGGACGGGCTCGCGGTGATGGGAAGGCTGGGTGGGAGACAACGCGGCTATTTTGGGCTCCGCTCTCTGAGGAGGTCTTCTAAGAGACGGACGCTTACAGTCGGCGGTGGGAGAAGCACCCACAACGCAGCGTCACGGGGGAATGACGGCAGGCGCGCAGGGCAAACAGAAGTGCATGAAACAAACGCATGAGAACCCAGCACGCTGGGTGGGAACAGCCGGAGGACAGAAGGAGCCGGCACGACGCGCCGAGGAGAAGGGCGTCGGGGTGCTCATTCTCTCCCCGACGCGCTCGGGGCTTCCCGCTCGGAAACTCAGCAGCGTCAGCCCCGTGATTTGCGGGTTGGAAGACTTCAAGGACAAGGACAGCAGAGAAGGTGCAGCAGGTGGGGACCCTGCGTGGGTGAGGCCAGGCCACCGACACTCGGCTTTGCTGTTCTGCTGGACACACCCCGCGGTCCGAGACACGGGCGGGGCGCGGCTCGCAGCCCACGGACAGTTCCGTCAGCACCAGCAACAGAGGGATGTTTGCGTAACTTCCACGGAACCTTTCAAGTGCTTGCGCATCGTGACAAACACATTGGGGGCCAAATTCATGATGACAGTGACGCAGAGGTTTTCTTTCTAAAATGAATTGAAATCCGAAAGGCCCCTTAAAGGATATTTCTAGTTTCAATGGTTTTATAAAACTATTCTCCTAAGCAATTCACAAGACCCTGGCAACAACCCATCTGAAACCTTCAAACCCGTATTTATACGCACAACAGACAATCTGCTGTGATTGTAAATACCTGGGCGCGTGAGGTGGTAAAAACAAACCTGACAAGGAGACCCGTCTCGGACGGCTCACGCAGAGAAAACTGCAAAGGAAAAACTTATTTGGGCCCAAAGGGACCCTGTACTTGACACCGTTGTTCTCTGCCCTGATGATGGCTTCAAGAGTCAGACCCACGAGGGTGGAAACACTTCGTTGCCTGCGTCAGAGGAGGAGCCGGCGCAGAACGGCCTGCCCAGAGCCAGGCAGCGCCGGGCGCGTGGGGCCAGCTCCCCTGCTGCACGGACACCTGGGGCCCCTTCTCTCCGGGCAGGAGCCAGACCCTGCTCCGGGGGAGGGTGAAGAGAGATCCCCGGCATTCCAGGGCTGCCCCTGGGGTGCAGCTCACCGGAGACAGGACTGCCGGGGTGCACGGCACCGACCGATGTGCCCAAACGGGGAAGCTCATCAGCTCAGGGACCCGGAAGGAGCGGTTTGGGCTGCTCAGAACCAACCCCCCTTTGGCAAATGACACCGGTCTTGCATCAGGGACATCTTTGCCCTGCCTGTCCCGGCAGGGCTGTGAGTCAGGGCCCCGTCCGATCCCAGCCGAGGGCTGGACTCCGGACACCTCACGGGGCTCAGAACTTCCTGGGCACCTGTCACCTGCAGGGCTCCCCGACTCCCACTGCGGGGCCACCCCACATGAAGTTTGGACAGCCCTGACCAGGTGCATTTCTAACAACTTCCTGGGGTCGCTGTGGCCGACGGGGGCCGCACCCTGAGACACAGCATTCGAAGCTGTGTCCTCTGAGCGCTCCCCCCTCAGACCTGACTTGTGACAGAGACGCAAAGACGATGGTGGCCCCCTCGTCCCGGCACTTGCTGTGCCGAGACCTCAGCCGCAGAGACCCAAGGCCACCCTGTGCCCTGCCACCCCATCATCCCTGTGCCGTGCTGAGGGGCTCTGTGTAACACCCTCGGCGTCCTCTCGTCTCGGCCACGCGCCTTGAGCCCTGGGGACACCGGCCGCCAGCAGCTGGCGCCCGACACACACACCTCCCAGGTGCGCTCCTGCAAGGCAGACGGTTTGGCCCGGCAATGCCCAGCCCAAGGTCCCCGTTTTCACCCGTCACCATTTCAGGGCCTTTTTACAACCTCAGGCGTCCTTTCTAACTGTTGGGGACACGGCACCTTTGATGTCGGGGACTCTGAGGACGCTCTCTGCAGGATGAGCACTCGGGAGCACGGCGGTGACAACAGGTGGGGCCCCTCCAGGGCCACCAGCCGCCCTTAGCTCAGGGCAGGATGGGGAGGCACCTCACACAGCGACCCCCACCCCGCCCGCCAGGGCCTGCGCAGCCTCTCCGTCCCGGGCGCTTCGGCGTCCGCCTGTCCAGGCGCACGTCAGTGAGATTTTCCTTTAGGCGACTCAGGTTCGGGGGCAGGCTCCCTGAAAGTCACCCTGCACAGACACAGAGCAGCAGGGGCTGCAGCAGTGAGACCGGGCAGCAAGTTCCCGTCAGGCCGCGTCCCGAGGACCCGCGCAGCCTCGGCCACCTGGGCTTCCCCGCCTCCCCTCCGTGCGGAGCTGCGGTCCGTTCCGACCCGGGTCCGGCCGAGCCCCAGGCCCCTGCTGAGAGGACATGGACTTGAACGCTCACTCAGGCGACTCCTTGTGTATCCAACTCTCCCTCTGCCCAGCGGCTCCTTCTCCGCCCCCAAGGACACAGGACACAACCTTGAAATAAGTTCTGCTGCAAGGTGATTAAAAACAGACTCACGGAACATCAGCCGAAAGAAAGGTGATCTCTGTCTTTTAAGGGTTCTACCCTGGCATGCTCAGAGCCGCCCTCAGGTCGCGGGCAGGGCTCTGCGTTTCAGGGACCGCGGCGTCCCCTCCGCGGGGTGCCCCACTGCCAGACCGGCACCCGTGGCCGGGAGGACTTGCCGCCCCCGACCGCTGCTTCCCCGGGGCCGTGGGTTGTCTACGTGGCTCCTTTGCGAGAAGGCTGAGCCAGAGCTCCAGGCCTCCACTGAGGGTGCGGACCGCGGGTGGGTTTTTCTGTTTTCTAAAGTAGCCCCAGGCATCAATTATACTGGCGTTTCTAAAATACTATGAATTTCCCAGTTAAGTAAATTAATACATAATATGAAAACTTAAGTGCCTAATGAAACCTTAAGTCAGAGTTTAAGATGTCTCTTTCCTCTTCCTTTGACATTAATTTGGGTGTAAAGGGTCGGGTAAACAATTTTTCCCCGAAACAAAGCCAATTCTCGTACATCCAAACTCAATTACAGAGTTTTTCAGGATTACAGACTCTCAAAGGGTCAAACACTCTGATCTTCCCCCAGAAACTGCTCCCCCCACGAGGTTAAGACAGAATTAGAAAGTGTCACCGTGAAGACTAGGAAGTGGAAAAAGCCAAATTACACAGCAAATTTTTTTGAGGTTGTCAGGCAGTGAGAAATCCACGTCAGTGACAACGCGTGAGAATGCACACCACCGGCCACGGGTCATGGCTAACTGCGGCGTCGGATGTGCCCCGGCCCAGCCTGCGTCCGTCCACCTGTCCGTCCGTCCACCCCAAGCTCAGCCAACAGCTGCAGGAGGGGAGGATACCCTGGAACAGCACTTCCCTATTGTTGATAGGAAGCCTCAAGTAGAAATCTATAAAAAAATCAATCTGGTACATTTCTGAGGAACAGGAGCAGTAAATTAAGGAAGGAAACTACAGTGAGGTGCGTGGGAGGAGGGTCAGGAAGCACAAATGCTCTTCCACGGAGGCCTGCGGGGTTCCGACCACGCCCCGCGCGTTCCGAGAGGAGTGAGGAGCCGCCCCGTCCCGTGGAGACCGAGTCCAGCGGGGACCCCCCAGAGCGACTGCTGGCGGGGGCCTTGCCTCCGGAGCACACAGCCCCCGCCATCCCCTCCACGCCACTCTGGGTCCGGCCGCCCCTCCCTGGCTTCACGGTGCCCCCCCTGCGTCTTCGGCACACCGTCTACGCCGCAGCCAGTACCTGCCTGGCCAGACCCTGGTGCAGCCAGCATTCACCCCGCGCCGCCTGCGGATCCCCTTCCGTTGCAGCCCTGCTTTTATCACTGTCCCCGAGGGCCCCACGCCTGGACCCTGCCGTCTCATCCTCGATTCCTCTCACGGCCCTTCTGCACACGGCGCTGGGGACACTCCCGTCCTCGGGCACCCTGGCGTCCCCCTGGTGCCGGACATCAGTCCTCTCTGCCGCCCAGGCCTTGGCTCCGGCCGCGCCTTTTCCTGGAAGGGCAGCTCTTCCAGCTCTCGGCCTGACCTGTGGCTGCTCACATTTCCGTCCTCTGCCCGAGGTCACTTCCTTCAGGAAGCCTTCCTTGAGACACCCCACATTTTCTAGCCCATCTGCGCACCGTGCCTGCCTCCAGCGAGTGCCACAGGGAGGGGCCCCGCATCTGCCTCAGTCTGCGTGGTTGCCTCTGGGCCCCGTGAGCGCCAGGCTGTGCTCCCCACGGCGGCCGTGGCACGTCCCCCCTCGAGTGCTCTCCTGGGACCCTGCCGCTCTCCCCCCAGGAGGAGTCACACCCCCTCCCTGTGATTCTGGTTGCCACGGGGATTCTCCCAGAGCTGAGGGACCCACCGGAAGGAGGGTCTGCGTCTGCCAAGCCCAGGGCTCAGCTCCCAGCTCACTGGCTGGAGTCGTTTCTGTCCAGGGAAGAACTCGGCTCAGGCTTCCTTTCCTTCACGACTGAGTGGGACCCTGGCCTGGCCACACCCGGGAGAGGCAACCCCTTCCCCTCTGGGCTACACAGGCGCTCGTCCAGATGGCGTTTTCTCTCTCACCTCTGCTCGCTTGCACAGACCCTTCGAGACGCAGCTCGAAAGTCCCTACTTCCGGAGGGAGCTGCTCCCCCCTCCGCCCCCACCAGGGCTGGGACCCAGCCTGTGGTCTCCCCACAGGCCCCTTGCAGACAGACACCTCCACTGCGGACAGGTGGCAATGTCCAGATTCCTGGAGACCATCGCTGGCAGCGCCCCCTCTCTTCCCAGGTGCTCCACTGTGTAGAACTCCGCGGCCACTTTGGTGAAGCTGGCGGCCGGGTCTCCCACATCCCATGCAGGCTGCGGGGCCCCGGCAGGGCTCGTGCCGATTCTCGCTCCTGGGTGTGCTGCCAGCGCTAGGCCCGGCCCCGACGCCGCGTGAGGGCAGGACGAGCAAGTGGACAGCGTGGGCACCTCCCTGCAGACAGGAGGCAGGACACCGATCTCTGTCCAAGCAGACCCGGGTCCGGACACAGGGCCTCACGTGCTACGTGCGACCCTCCCTTGTTCGGGACAGGCCAGCAGTTGGAGGTTAACCCGGAGTGAAGGGGCAGGAGTAGGGGGCTCTCGGGGCCACGAGCCCTGTGCCTGAGGCTGTCTGGCCGAAACTCGCCATTGGGGAGGGGTGGCTGGGCACAGGAGGGAGGCAAAGGGGACGAGAGGGGTGGGCAGGCGGGGCAGTGACTACGATGTGTGGGGAACGGCCGTTCCTCTGAGAGGAGAGACAGAGAGAGGAGCCAAGAGCCGGCGGCAGCGGAGAGGGCTGCAGAGAGAGACTGCTCTGCAGACAGACCCTCGTTCTCACGCTCCCGCGCAGAGCTTCGGGGGGTGGGTACACCTCCCAGGCGTGCCAGGCAGTCACAGCGCCAGCCGGTCTCTCTCCGACCAGTCTCCCGCTGCCGGGGCAAGTTCAGACTCTGCCCCAAGTGATCGCACCGAGCAGATGGCCCAACGTCTCCCAAAAGGCAAAGGGGCCTGCTGGGAGCTTTTCAGTGAGGCGGAGCTGCACGTGGAATCGGAAGGAGGTGGGGGCAGAACTGGGGGTATGCGTTTGTGGAAAGAGATTAAAGTGTCTCCACAGAGTCTAAGTCACTTTTCCGGTGTGTGGCTCTGCGAGTGTTAACACGTGAGCGAGGCCGGGCACGCGCAGCCAGGGCCGAGGCTAGAGCCGCCGCCCCCCCCCCCCACCCCCAGCAAGCAGTGATGACTCTTTTCTGTCCCCAAAGCTGCTCCTTTTCCAGGAATGTCACAGAAATAGAATCCTACAGCATATAATGCTCGCTGCACTTTAAAAGCCAACTTCTAACTATATGCAACAAAATACATCGAGAATTGGTTACATTTTTAAAACATGGCCTGCATTGTGGTCATTAGTATTTGGAGAAAATGTGTAGTATTTCTTCCCTGCAAAAGCGTTTAGATGTCTGCAGTGTTAAATGCTGCACAGAACAGGAAACAGCCGAGGCTCCTGCAGCGAGACAGCACAGGCAACGGCCTTCATGCGTAAGTTTCAGAAATAATTGGTTAATGTGTTTTAAATGCTAGTAAGTGACACAGAAAAGCTAAACGTCCTTTAAAACGTGCCAGTGGGCACTGTCTTCTTGCATACAGTGCCCGTTTGCAGTCTCGGGGGCCTTCGTCACTCAGATACCCAGGCCACCCCGCCCCCGAGCCCCCGCACCAGCTGTTCCCCCTGCCCAGCCACTTCTCCAGAGCCTGGGCCCCCTCCCATCTCCCTGGGACGCTGCCTTCTCTGGAAAGCCGGCCTTCGCAGGGAATCACTGAGCATCCTGCACTTCCCCAACCGAGCAACTGGGGGACAGCCCTGTGTCACCTTCTCGGGCCCTGGAAAGCTGAGAACAGCAGCGTGGACACCTGATGGCGCCTGGCACACCGCTGGCACTCGGAGCATCTCCCGAGGAGTGGCCGGCACCTGCGCGGAGCGGCCGGGAGGCGCCGTTTGCACGGCGAGCCCTTTATCTATTCAGAGCAGCATTTCGGGGACCTGGCCCGGAACTAATCCCTTCATTACCTCGGCTGGAGAGGCGCACTCTACTTGAAGGCAGCGATGCTGGTCTCTTCCACACTGTTCTGTAATTTAGGAGTCTCAGCGCCTGAGATCCCCGTTACAAAGCTGACACCGCGCTGCAATACATGCTCACAGCCCGGGAAGACAGCAATTACCCAAATGTACCGTGTGATTTACACGGGGCACGTGGGTAGCAGCCTGCACGACCCCACAAAGACTTTCCGCTCTCAGGTATTCTTTTCTGCTTTAAGCTTTGAAAGATGCTATAGATAGAAAAAAGCACAGACACGTAGATAGATGTATCTGTGCATCTGTATATACTCACGATACATTTACAGATTGGCTTACTCAAAAGTATGTTTGCTGCCAGCAACCCTTATGTGAGGCTAGAGAAAGCTTTCACATTTATCATAAGTCTCTTATTCACTGAAAAACCCAAGTTCATCTCCAAAAACACCACCGCCGACGACGAAGAAACCCGACAGAACCGACGAGCTTTCAATCCAGCCATAAACACCTTGTCAAAAACCTTGGCCTTCTCTCACATTTTCAAGCACGTCGGTAAATTCGCTGCCCCCCCAGATGAGCTTCGGAACGCGCTCCCCTCATCGCCCAGCGGAGTCTCGCCCGCGGCACGGAGGGGACGCTGTCTGCGCGGGGGCAGGTGCGAAGGAGCCGCGGCCGCAGGTTTCAAGACAACGGCTCTCGTCGGGAGCAGGTCACGGAACAACGTGGCTCTTCCTGTGGCAGCTCTGAGACTGCTCGCGTCTCACTGACAGGCCTTTCCCTCCCGTGGGCCGTGCCCCGTGGCAGGTTGAGGGGAAATAAGGGAAACCTGGTTGGAAATGGAGGCGGGAGCCCTGAGGGGACACGGTCAGGCCCGGCCACCAGACCCCAGGCAGGAGGGCAGGGCCGAGCCCGACGGAGGACGCACTTGTCCTCCCGGCAGGAACCTTTCCAGCGGGCGGGCTCCTGGCGGCCCCCAGCCCACGAGGCGCTGCCTCCACCTGAGCTCTCCCGCTCCTGCTCTCTGGGAGCCAAGCGGCCGGTCGTCCCCACCCCGTCCGGACTCGTGGACGGTGCACCCGCTCACCTCCGCCCATGACATCCCTGTTCTGTTCCCCAGCAAGCCCCGGGCTGCTGGCCAAATAACTGGAATGACTGGCTCTTGGGAGGTTCTCAGCTGACAGGTCTCTCTGTGGGGGGCGGGGTAAGTACCTTCCATTGCCCCTCACGGCTGCCTCGCCTCTCTTCCAGGAGGACCGGGCCCTGGGTGAGGCGCGGGGCCGGCAGTCCAGGGCCACCTCGCTGCCCACCTGCGCCTGGGCCAGCTTCTTCATGGGCGCGCTGGAGAAGTCGGGGGCGGCAGCTGCGGAGGGAGGGAGAGAGAGGAGGAGGAGTGCTCGGCATCTGGCTCGAAGGGTCTGCGTCCCGCACACTTCACAGGGGGCTCTGGACGGCCATTTGTGAAGCTTTGGGGTGACGGACACCCGCCAGGGCGGGTTTGCCGGGCACAGGGGCGCCACACACAGCGTTTCGGCGGCACACCCCGCTCCCGGTGCGGGGTTTTCGCCCACTTCTAACCCTCGAGACAATCACTTCACATGGAAATCACAACTGGTTACTGGAGAGTTTAAAGTTGCTCTACCCTGAGTTTAGAAAAGTGAAACACATTCGTCAGAAGACGACAGGTGTCTCCCCGTGTCACCGAGGAGGCCCAGGGCCGGGCCCAGGGCCACCACGACGTACACGGAGGCTGGGCCTTGAGTCCTCTTGTCTCACACAAACGTCACCAAGATCTGCCACAAAGTGGTCACGTGAGCCCCCCAGTCTGAGGTGCGATTACAACACGCCTTCTGACAGGAAGTCACAACGCGACTTCAGCGCTGTCACTTGGTGCAGACACTGCGTGTGTAATGCTGTGCGGGACGCTGATCCGGAAGCATCTGCACCCTTGTTATTCGTAGCAAGGGAGGAAATTGCACATTCGCCAGAGAAATCATCCTTGTACTGCAGGTGTGGAGAACAGGTAAGAAGTGCGTTTCCCAACCACCCAAAGCTCTGTCTCACGGCAAATCTCACAGGGAACGCGATTTATTTTTCCTAAGTGGTGACTGTGCCGCCAGTTACACAGGACCGTCCACAGAGAAGACGCATCCAGAGATCGTTGGTCTTAAAAATTAATATTCTGAGAAAATCATTTTTACTGAAAGACGACAAATAAAATCATTAAAAAAAAAAAAGCCTGGCATTTTTTCCCCAATGAAAGGCCACGCGGCGTGTTGGGTAGGGACCCATCATGTCCCTAAGGTTAGGCTAACACCGGAGAGCAGCCACACTTGGGCCTGAGACTCGCGTGTGAGCTCCTGTCCCCAGGCCACGCCCCTGCTGGCCACGGGGGCACACGGGCCAGCTTCTCAGCTAAGGGTCACCCTGTGGGTGCCGGGCCATATTTCTGTCCTCCAGACACTGGACCGAGAGACCTGCTTTCGTTAAGTCAGGTCTTTTCAAGGTGAACTCATACTCCCCCTGGAAGGGGACCGCTCTGCGTGACAGCGGCGTGGGGACAGGAGGCCGCGGTCAGCACCGGCTCCCCGGCTGTTGCCTCATCCGGCCGCGACCCCTGCTTTCCTTAGAAGGAAGTCACGGACTGCAGGCTTGGTCGGAAACCGAGCGCTCTGCAGGAATCTTGTTAGATGCAGGAATGTGGAAGTAAGCATTTCTGCTGCTGGCGAAACAGAGGGTTTAAGACAAATAACAGGGCAAGAGAAGCAGAGCCTCACCCACGACCTTGAGCTCAGCGCTGGAGTAGATGAGCCCGTGCTTGTTCTCCGCTATGCACTGGAACATTCCGGAATCTGCCACCGTGAGGTTCGCGATGGTGAGGGCGCCGTTTTCTATCTGAATCCTCTCCTAGATGGGAACGAGAATGCCTCGCACGCGAACGCAGATGTCACCTTAGCAGGAGAGTGACCGCCACCGACTGGGCTGTGTCCCTCAACCGTCCTTCCTGAGACCATCAGACTTGACACTGAAAACGAGCTTTTCTGCACTTGAAAACGGGAGCGTGATTTTAACACAACTCTGCAAACACCAACCCACGCCCTGCCGGCCAGAAGCGCGCCAGCGAGACGCGTGACACGCGGGGTGAGAGCTGGCAGCTGTTTCACTTGCCCTCGTGGCTGACACCGTGGGCTCCAGGAGCCACGGCTTCCGTGGCGGCCACCGGGAAGGTTCGCACCATTTCTAAAATCAACGGAAGGCGTTACAAATCCTGTGCATTGGAAACGGTTCTGGGAGGCACCTGTGTGTGAAGGGCTTTAGGTGGCATGAAATGTCACCTATGGAAATTGGGAGGCAGAGTGGTCACTTTGCACACAGTTGAAAAAGAGCAAACATCACGTGGCCCGAGAAGGAAGTGACGGGAAATACACACTCAGGGGACCCGGCGAGGAGGTGAGACGCGCGTTTCCCTCCAGGGGCGGGCCAGGTGCCACGTGGGAGAAAGGGCGCGACATTCTACACTCGAATAAAGGAAGACCTTCTCTTGTTTTAAACCAAAACAGTGCCCTGTCCTCTCACAGGCTGAACTCACAAAGATCACCTTTTCCTGGGGGAATTGCAAGGTCGGGACCCCCACCCCGTGACCAGGTTCCCCCCGCACGGGGCTCTGGGCGCCCCCCACGCGGGGCGGGGGGCAGGCTCCCCGGGCCTCACCTCCAGCGCCAGGGCCTCCCCGTTCTTTAGCCAGCGGTAGGAGGGCCTGGGCTTCCCGCTGGCCCGGCACTCCCAGCGCAGGGCGTCCTGCACGGCGGCCTCCGCGTCCTGGATGAGCTGCACCCAGTGCGGCTTCGCTGCAATGAGAACGTGTGTCAGATCCCCGGCCCAGGACACCCGGACACTCCCCCCACGCGCTCGTGAATGGACGCGGGACTGCGGGCACAGGGCCGGGACGACGCCTCGTTCCTTCCCTTCCCTGTGTGGATTCGCGGGTGTTTCCGGATTTGCGGATGGAGGTGGCAACCCGCCCCCTCCTCAGCCGAGCTCTCCCTGCTTTGTCTGCGGTCACAGCGGTGCCCTCGGCGACAGCCTTCCGTAGGTGTCTGACGCAGGCACACAGAACAGATTTCCGTCTCTAAGCATCGTTTGAATCACGAGGTCGCAACTGATGGCAACTCCCCCCTCCAAGGACGGCAGACGCTGGTCTGAATTATGCACCAAAACTTCACATCCACAGGAGGAGCTGCCGCCACCGAGGAAAAAGTGTCTCCTTCCAGTTGGAAAAAACTCTTCATCAAACGCAGACCAGTGAGCATCTCACGAGCCTCGGCGCTAATTAAAACGAGCTCGGAGAAGACGGATGCGTTGGCGCGCTCCCAGTCACACGAGGTTTTATGAAAAAGGAGCAACCCGCGCACCTTCAATTATGTATGCAAATCAGCTTCAGCGAGTGGATTTATCACTTTCACTCAGAAGGCACTGTTTGGAAAATTCTTTTTTACAGATAAAAGCACGCATCAACTCCAGTGAAAGGCACACTGCATGCTCCGCGTCGCCCGCACTGGGAGGCAGGGAGTCTCACTGGTCACGCGTGTGACACGCGTGGAGTGGGGTGGGGGGCCATGTCTGCACCCCCATGTGCGGCAGCAGTCTATCCAGTTCTACTTAATTGCAACCATGGGCAAACCCGCCTTTCCATTTCTATCTCACAAAATTGCTTTCCAGAAAAATGAGATTGAAATGAAAATACGGCTATTCAGCTCTCAGAGAAATTGGACCCAAGTTTTACCTTATTTCATTTTTCTTTTTTTAATATATCAACTACTTGCCCACTCTGAAGTACAGTGCAGTCCAGATCACTTCTGTTAAAACACATTTTCTCCTCCCAGAAATCCCTGGCCCAGGCGGACGGAGCCCCCGATGGACACGCCGTTTGCAGGAGAGCCCCTGCCCCGGGGGACCGGAGCCTTTGCTGGACAAGCCAGCCCAGAGCTGCGGCTGCCCCGCTCACTGCAATGCCCCCTTATTGCAGATGAGACCCACATGTTCCCTCAGACCATTTTTTTAAACATGAAATATGATGCAGAGATGCAGATAACTGGTTACCTTCAAGGAACGGCGTCTCATTGATTTCTGAGGCATGGACATCACACAACAGATGCAGGGTGTGCCGACCCCAGGGGTCGCCTGTTGTGCCTCCTTCTCCCCTTTATTGCTAAAATAAACCCGGGTCTTCGTGAGCCCACCCTCGCTTCCACCTCCTCACGCTGTCCCTGCAATCCAGGGATCCTGACCCTACTCCCTGCTCCAGACAGTGTCTCACGTTGTCCCAGGCCAGCCCCCGGGGAGGGGACGGGTGTAGCGGTCCGCACGGGGCCATCGGGACGGGAGAGGGAATCCGAGGCATCTCAGAGGACAGACGGACGGACGGATGAGGATGGGCATGCCGGCCTCTGCTGGCGGCCCCACTGTGCCTATCGTGGAACTAACGTGCGGAGAAGGGGAAAGACAGATAAAACAGAAACAAAGATCGCGGAGAGGCTGAGCCCGCGCCGAGCCTCAGGTAGCTGAATGCCCGCTTGGCCGTGGGTTCCTCGCTGCGTCGTGTGCACAGCTGACTCAGGGCTGCTGTGCCGTGCGACCGAAAACAACCCCCCGTCAAACAGTGAGAGGGTGGGGCTGCCCAGCGCGCCCCGGGAACGGCTGCTCTGCCCCGGTCAGGCCGCGGCTGCTCGGAAGGAAGAGCTAACCTAAGATCGGAGGAGTCACCGCTTGCTTTGGGGAGGCTGGAGAGCCGGAGCCACATGGAGAGGTGCTGCCGGCCCGTCTCCGTGTGGCCCACCAGCACGCAAGGCAGTGGGGGTCACACACAGCCTCCGTGTTGCTCCCCACGGTCCTGCGTCTTCAGGGACACAACAGTGTCCATCAGATCGCAGCTGAGACACACGCACACACGGCCCGTTTTCCTCAGGGGGTCACCACAAGCCACCTCGCTGTCACCTGTGTCTGCGGACTTTCTCTCCCCTGCAGGGCCCGTGGGCGACACACTCAGGCTGCGGCGGCTCCACGTCCCAGCTTCTGAGGGGAATGGGACCCGGTGCGGCGGCCAGTCCCACGAGGGTGACCGTGTTCCCACGGCTGCACCACAAACGCGGGTTCTGCGGCTCCCGTGCCTGCGTTTCCACGGCACGCTTTATGAAATCATCCGCTCGCACTTTCTAAACTGCACTTTCATCAAAAACTGAGGGTATTTTTAATAAAAGCTATTTGCCAACAAGTTTTGAATAGAAATGCAATCTAATTTTCCTACAAATGAACTCTAAATGGAGGTAACATTATTATCCTCTCCCGAACCGTGCGGCACATCAAATAAATGTGATTACAAATCACGGGCAGCAGCGTACGCAGCCACGGGTGGGCAGGGCACCGAGCAGCAGGGACTGCGGAGCTCTGGGCTCCTGCCCAGCGGCAGGTCCCTCCTGCTGAGCACAGATAATAAACGTATAAACCCACTCTTTCCAGAAAAGGCATCTCCCCTTGATGTGGTTAAAAGGCCTAGAAGGTTGTTTTTGGAAGAAAAAGTGAAATGTTTCATTATCATGCGAATCATTTTTAAATGCAAAACGAAGTGTGCCCCCAAATGCAGAATTCTATTGCGCGTCAACTCCATTTAGGATTTTCATCCGAAGACACGCAGACCGAGGTGGACTCCAGGCCCCGCGGTGCTGGGTGAGCGGCGCCCCCGCGGGCCCACGGGGACACCCACCGTAGTACGTGAGCCGCCCCCTGGCCACGTTTCTCCCTCGGGCGTTCTCGGCGACACACTCGTAGGAGCCGGCATCCTCCTGCTGGAAGCTGGGGATTTCCAGCACGCCATTGAACTTCCGCAACTGCACTTTCCTGGGGAAAGGCAGCCCGTCACTTCTCCTCCACGTGATCTGGGGGATGGGGCTGCGGGGAGAAGTGCCACGTTACTCGCTGCTGTACAACTCTAGTCAAGCCTGGGTTTGGGTCGAGAAAAAGGCCCCAGTCCTGGCTGGTGTGGCTCAGTGGGCTGAGCGCCAGCCTGCAAACCAGAGGGTCGCAGGTTCAAGTCCCAGTCAGGGCGCAGGCCTGGGTTGCAGGCCAGGTCCCCAGTAGGGGGCGCGTGAGAGGCAACCACACATTGATGTTTCTTCCCCTCTCTTTCTCCCTCCCTTTCCCTCTTAAAAAAAAAAATGTTCCTTTGGGAAAAAAAAAGTCCCAGTTTTTGTCAGTTATGTATCGCACAAACCTGGCACCAGGGTGGACCTGTTTGTGTTGACGGTTTAATAAAATAAATGCTGTGTTTTCTTAATTCTGATCTAGCGTGAAAGGTCTAACATGCCTGCTCTACTGTCATATGGACGAGGGGAAGAAAGATAACACCAATTCCGTTTACAAAGCTGGGCAGGCAGAGCCAGTGAAAGTTGTAAATTAAATTATATATGTGCATTTCCCCTGTATTTTATTTTTCCTTTGCCTATAAGGGAACAAAAAATAGAAAACACACAAAAGAGTCGGTCGAAAGCGACCTCCGTCTCCCGAGCAGCCCGCCGTCCCCCCTGGTGGGGGCGAGCGCGGAGAACTCACTTCCCCAGGGCGAAGCATTCCAGCGTGACGGTCGAACCCTTGGCGGATGGAAGCGTTTCCGGAAATTGCACTTCGATTTTCGGTTCGTATTCACCCATCACACCTGTAAATCCACAAAGTGAACAGCTGCACTGCTTCCTTCAGAATCGCCCCTTCTCCTCACCTGTGCCTTTCCCCCGCTGCTCTGAACCAGCCTCTCCTGGTGGTTTAAGCGACTCATTCCCTACCTGTTAGGAGCATTGAGAAGCCGTGCCGGCTCGGGCCAAATGTGTGACATTAATAACCGTCCTCGAGCCCCGAGACTCATAAATTACTGTTCGCAGAGCAGCTCCGAGGAAACCGGCAAGCCATCACGTCATGTGAAACGGGCGGCACCGGCACCGTGCGCGCCGCTGGCCACCTGCAGCCCCGCTGAGCACGGGACGCCTCGGGACTTCCCGAAATGTCCTCGAGACCCAGAATGGCGGCTGGGCCTCTTCCGAACGGCACCCGGTGGCACAGACGCTGGCCTCAGACTTAGAGAAGGGCTCCCCGCAGGCGCGAAGCGGCCGTGCAGAACCCGGGGAAGGTCTGTGCAAGTGTCGCGGCCCGGGAGGCGTGCGCACGTGGCCGGCCCTGGCCCAGCATTGCGCCCGACGCCGCTCCGCGAGCGGACGGTTCTTGAGCAGACAGACCTGCTTCCTCCGAGGCTCACAGGGTCCCTGAGACAGCGGCGAGGGGACGGGGAAGCCCTGTCCCGGCTGTGCTGAGGGGTGACGGACAAGCGCTGTCTGTGTTCAGGTCGCCCAATGCGACCATTCTGCACTCGTACATGCTGTGAAACTATTCCCTCGGTCAGGCGGGCGCACGGAGCCCCTCACAGAGACACCACGTTTAATTAATTTTCTAATTTTTAAAACATTTCAGTTTAGAGAGCGGGGAAGGGAGGGACAGCAACACCGACATCAGAGAGAAACACCCATCGGTTGCCTCCTGCATGTGCTCTGACTGGGGATCGAACCGGCCACCTTCAGTTTGGCGGACGACACCCCACCACGGAGCCTCACCGGCCGGGCACTTTCAATTGATTTTTGAATTTTTTGTGGCAAGAACACTTAAGATCTGCGCCCTGAGCAGCTTCGAGTGCACGATACAGGGTTGTTAATTTGCTGCGGCCACCACGCCGCTGGCGGGGGAGGGAATGAAGATGTGTTCGTCACAGGGCACGAACTTTCAGTCACAAGACGCGTAAGTTCTGGGGACCCAATGTTCACATCTTCATTTTTTCATGAAGACAAATTTTAGCCTGTGGCAAAGGCCCTCAAGCTGGCCAAGGTCAGGACAGCTGACCTCACGGGAAGCCGGCGGGCCAGGCTCCCGGGGCCTGGGCTTGGAGTGAGGGGTCCGTGACTGGGAATGCTTAGTACTGTCGGGGCGACGTGCGCCCCGGGGTTTGCTCTGCGCCGGCCCCTGGGAGGACGAGGCTGTGCCTGAGTGAGGACTGAGATGGGGACCCACGGCTCACGGACTCATCCCACTCCCTGCATGAGTAATACTCTGCTCTGAAACAAATGAAACGGGAACTCTTCAAGACAGGCCCCTCGCTGCTCCCCAAGGGGCCCTGTCCGCGTTCGCGACGCACCCCGGGGCGCCCTACCGTCGGCGCGCAGCGTCAGCGGCGTGGGAGCGCCCAGCACCCGGCCGGCGGCCGCCCTGCTGGTGGCCACGCAGGTGTAGTTGCCCACGTCGGACGGCTCCACCTTGGCGATGTACAGGTGGCCCGTCTCCTGCGAGACGAACCGCCGGTGGTCCTCCTCCACAAAGGCCGGGTACTCGTTGAAGATCCAGGCGTACGTGAGCTCTAAGGGAGCGAGCGGAGAGAAGGGAACGGATTCCGTCAGTGAGCACAGCTGCCCGCGGAGCGTCAGACACCCACAGACCTGCCCGCTCTGCGAGGTGAGGCTGCAGAGGGCCCGTGTCGGGGCGGCGGGCGTCCCGTCTGCGTGGCGAGGGCGCCCCGCGGGCGGCTCTCCTGTGGGAGGGGCCCGTCGCCATCACTGCATCTGCCCTCCCAGACACCCCCCCAAAGTGTCCCTTGCTTCAGTCTGGACTGTTCCACCAGGCACGACTGCAGGGCACACTTGTGACCTCCTGCCATGACCAGTTGCTGACCGGAGTGCCCCACCTTTGGCAGTGGCCTCGGGAACATCAGCAAACGCTCAAGTCCCACGAATCTCGAAGACGGACCGGGTCCCAGGCAGCTCAGAGCCTCCCCTCGGAGGAGCCCCACCCTGCCCCCGCCCCACGGGGGTCGCCCTGCCGAGCAGCGGTGCTCATTTCCTCCATCCACTCTGTCACTCCCTCCCTCCCACACCCAACCCCCATTTTGCTACAGAAACACCCACGTGGTTTTCAGAGCTCGGGGCCAACCCGAGGAATCGCCTGCTCTGGGTCGTCTTCCTCCATGTGGCCGCCAGGCAACCCTGCGCCTTCGTCCACACGTCATCTGTCTGCTGGTCTGTCCTCCCCCGCCAGCAACTCGGACGCCCTTCTTACCCTGCCGCCACACCCCCAGCCCACGGGCCACGACCCACACTGAGCAGCCCTCAGTCAATATGCATGGAGTTTGTTAAAAGTAAATCGATGCCACTAACGGCCTCCTGAAGGGAGTCTGAGCGTTTTCTCGAACTTCAGGGGCCAAAGCACCGACTCTCTCCCGCGATGGGGAGGGCAGCATGCATCCGCCACGAGCCCCGGGCCCCTGCGGTCTCAGCGCCACGTCGGGAGCTCAGCGCCCGGACGGAGGGTGGTCACATCCACGGGCACCACCCGACCGAAAGGGTTGGAAAACGGCACAATTTATTGCATTCTGGGCAACAGAAAACACACCTGCTGTGACCGTGTCAGGCTTGCGGAAGTCTGCATATGCGGTAAGTGTTCACCGTACACCGCAAAACAGGACACACATCACATCGGCACCCTTCGGAGATTTTTCAGCAGGATTGTGTGTATGATGATAAATACAAAGCTACCATAAAAACGATAACTTTATGTACTCAGTCAAGCTAGACTTTACAGAACCCTTTGCCACTTCCTGCGTCAATCACAACGACATTATGCCAGAGCGACCTGGCCACCGGGCTTTCTATTAATGGTGCTACATGAATATTAGGATCGGGAAACATTTTTTATAAGAGAACGAAGAGGACTAGCGATCAAAGCCATAAACTCGCGAAATGAATTCCTGAAACCCTGCTTCTAAAAGTGGCGTGCACGGAGCACCCCCTTCCCGGGCCACGCACGCACCGCGCCGGTCGGCACACCACGGAACACGTCGCCGGCTGTTCCCGTGGAGATGCGCGAGTCACGCATGCTGACATGACCACGGCCGCTGTGAAATCCTGTCACGAGGGAGATTTAATCCTCCGCACAGGCGTTTTCTAGAAGAATTTCTAGAGGGAGGAACTGAACACACAGCCGCCTGTAATGGGGGCCGGGGGCTTTGGTAACTTGGGTTTGGCAGCCCCATAACACAGCCACCGGGGTCCACGCTGACGTCGGCTGCCCACATGCCGGCTCGCCTGCGGCTCCTCCCCCCAGGACAACGACGCTGCCTTAGGCGAGACCAGAGGCACCGCCCCACCACGATGACAGAACGGGGCCAGGAGCCTGGACGTCCTGCGGGGAGTGAAGGTCTGCCGTGGGAAGAACTGCTCAAGGTCACGACCTTGGGTTGGCCCCTGCTGCCCACCCACTGTCTGACCTTGACCTAACCCTCTGACCTTCGGTGTTCTCTGCTATGAAATGGGGAACGTGATACTCTGACGTTCGTGGGTTGCACCAAAGATTAAATAACCCGTATGTCTCCGTGGTACACATTAAATGCTCAACAAGCGCTGGCTGTTAAGACGGTTTACTTGTATGATTATTCTGCATTCTCCTACTTAGATTCTTGAGTAAGACACAGTTTTAACTTCGATGAGAGCTGGTAGGTGACATGACTCTTGTGAGAAGCGGTGACAGGCCCTGGAATGACAAAGAAGGCGTAAGAAAGAGACGGAGACGTGAGGAAGAGGAGAGAAGGGGGGTGACGATGGAAGGAGAGAGGACAGGACAGAGTCTGAGCTGGGACGGGGAGGGTGTGATTAAGGGGGCCGAGACGGGGGCCGTGCTGGGCACGGCGGTTACGCTGTCGTGAATGAGGGGGACAGGCCAGGGGTGCCCAGAGCTCCCCCTGATCTCCTGAACCCCCTCCCTTCCTTCCACTCACCCAGCAAACCTCTGTTCAGCCACCACTAAATCCTCATGGCAACAAAAACGCATTCTATACAAACCCCGAAGACAAAGTGAGAAGGTGCATTGCCGGAGGAGAGGACACCACAGAGAGAAGGCAGACACCTCGGGGCCGGTGCACGGGGAGTCCAGAGCAACAGGTGCGTCTGCGGGCTTCTGTTCTCCGGCCGCTGCCGAGACCAACGAACATGTGACCGTACCGGAGCACACGAGACGGTGGGAGCCGCGGAGACACGAGATGGTAGGAGCCATGGAGACACGGGACATGGGACGGTGGGAGCCGCGGAGAGGAAGCGCACAGGCCAGTCCCACGACCAAGGCCCTGAGATCAGCACCGGCCGACTGGATCCGAGCCCAGGGAACACACACGTCCGTCCATCAGCAGCAGGACCGCGCCGGCACTCGGCGGGGGATCCAGATGGGCTGGAGCAGAAACGAAAGCGAACCCAGGCCGCCGGCCGGCGGGTCAGCCCCAGACACGCTGTCTGTGCGCGGCCGTCTCAGGGAGATGGACGGGCTGGGCTGTGGAGGGCATACGCCGGGGTCTTAAAATAGTTAAAAATAAACTGCTGTCCAATGAAAACTTGTCAGTAATTTTCACACGAAGAGAAGGCTCTCCAAACTAACACGAGCCTCCTCTTTTCTCCTTCAAAGGCCCCGTTATTTTTCTTTTCAACCTTCCCGTCTGTTTCCCATCAGACGGAAGGTGTTCCCGAGGTCTCCACTGAGCAGATGGGGGCTCCAGTCCCGAGCGGCCGGGGTGTCCCCGCTGGGGCGGGGGCGGGGGGCGGTCTGGCGTCTCCATGTGCTCTTGCCGATGGAACCCGCGGCCTCGTCACGGACACGCTTCTCCAGCTGGCAGAGCCGTTGTCCTGTGCAGAGCTCTGGTGCGGAGGATTTCCGCTTAAGACAGACTTATTCTGGAAATTGCGATAAGAAATGGCGATGGCAGGCCACTGTGACGATCACGGCACCGTTTCCAGTTCAAAAGGGTAACGGTGATCGATACCGCCCTGTAACCATGGCAACACGACCCGCCCCTTCTGGATGGTTACTCTTCAGGAGTCCAAGACTATTTCAAACTCAAGATCACCACCCATGCCCTGCCTGGCAGCCTGCAGGAAGGATGAAATGCAGGCCCCGGGTCCCGCGTATTACAAAGCAGAGCCTTGGGCACCGGGGTCACACGGGTGTACGTGGAAGCTTCAGCCCTTGGGAGCCACGGGTAAGACCCCAGCAACAGCGGTGGCACTTGAAGGGCTGATCTGCACACCCAGGCAAACTGAAGTGCGGGGTCTGTGTTCTGCTAAGTCTGCGGACCAGTGTTCAATGTCAGCTCTGAGCTCCAAGCCAAGGACTCCGTTACCCTGGTTTCCATAAGAACGCACACACTGTTCACAACTTCTGCCGAAGGCACAGGAACGCGTGCGGGAGGAGTGGAGCGAAGAAAACCTCAGCAGGCACACACGTGTGACCTCGCACCGTGACAGTGCTTCCCAGGAGGCGTGCCCGGCGTCTGGGAAGCCAGCTCCGTTTCCCTGAGACCTCCCCCGGAGGTCCCTCCCCGGGGGTCCGCCGGCTGCAGGAGGTGCTCAGTCCCGGCCCCAGGTGAGCGCTTCTTCAGCCCCATCTCTGACGGCTCGCCCACAGAAAGGACCGGCCTGTCCTCGCTGCCACCGATCCCAGGCGCCAGGGTTGTCACTGGCTGGCTCCGCCTCCCCGGGGGCCGTCCCCAGCTGGGTCAGAACCCTGAGCACATTGTCCTGACTGTCCCCTCGCACGGCCGCTGCCTCAGCGATGCAGGGCCTCATTCCACGACAGACAGTCTTCGTCAGAGCCACTCGGGAATGCGCGCAACGAGTCCTTGTCCCGGCAGCTGAGTCTGAGGGGTGGAGCTTCGCATTTGGGGCGGAGTATGGGGCGCTGGGCCAGGGGGGGCCCCACACCGAGGTCCCGAGGGGCTAAGGGGCGGGGACACCCCGTGCTCTGCTGCTCGGCGAGTCCTCGGCCCAGGATGGTCCTTCTCCAAACACCAGGCTTCTGCGTCTGCAACACTTTATGGCTATGCTTTTTAAAAAGTTTTTTACTTGTTGATTAGGAAGGAGCGGAGAAAGGGAGAAAGTGGGGTGAGAGAGAGAAACACCAATCTGTCGTTCCACTACTGATACGCTCCCTGGTTGACGCCTGTCGGTGCCCTGACTGGGGATCGAACCTGCAGCCCTGGCGCACCGAGTGACACTCTTAACCACTGACCCACCCGCTGGACCTGCGGCTACATTTAAACAGCGGTGACAGTGACGCACCTCACAGTGTGAGCTCAGCCAAAGTGCCGCCGGTCCGCAGGACAACCCCGGGGGGTGGGAGCAAGGGCCCCTCCTTCCACACGACGGGTTTTCTGCCGAACAGCAGAAAGCGGTGGCCTTGCTGACCCAGGGAGACTTCGGGACGGCTCTTACTGCATCTTCTGGGGACACCTGAGCTTCCCCCCAGGATTCACCAGCCCCACGAGAGTGTCCAGAGTCGGCTCATCACATAGATGCTGGTGGCCTTCTTGCACACGAGCCACACTCTTTACACAAACAGATGTAATCAATGGCTGGATAAGTGTGGCTATTTATGCAGAAAAAGATGTGAAATTTACTGAAGGATGTTGTGATTTTAATGCTGAAAAATATGCTGTATTTGTGAGTGTGACATCTTAACACCGTAGTTATCGATTTCCCCCAAATTATATGCGAATATCACATCACTCCAGTAAAGATCTTACCCTTTTTTAATGTGACGATTCTGATGTGCTTTTGGAAAAACGTATTTGAAAGATGACACTTTTCTCTTTCTCGGCAAAATAAGTGGCATGAACTGGGAACCTGATGTACAGATTGCTCAAATATTATGGAATTAAAATAGGTTTAGCATTTAAAATACAATGAGGTGCAGAAACAAATGCCTCCCTCCTCTGCGGGCAATTTTCTCCACCCAGACAGCTTCCTTCCTCAGCAAATCTATAATCTTGCCAAAAGGGAAAGAAACGCCGCGTGCCGTCAGGTTCGAGCTCAGAGAAAATAAATAGCTAAAACAGAGCAGCTCTAGGACGTCTCGTGGCCAGTAATTATTTTGTTTCTGCCAGAGGAGGAAAGCAATAAAGGAGAGATGTATAGGAGAGTTTCCGCACCGAGCACGTACGTATTAATTCTTTCCAGGCCTGAACCGGCAGCCCCGCTTGTTGGGCGCACTGGTTGCGTCCAGAAGGAAACAGAGCAGGAGTTCTGTTCGACGCCGCGGCCCTCGGGGCCGACAGCGTGGCCAGGCCGCGCCGGCACTGCGGGTCAGGGTTAACCTGGAGTTGGTGACACGTTTTCCTGCGGCGTGCAGCGTGAAGCGAGGCGGGGCTTTGGGGAGACGGCAGCGGAGGGAGGGACGCTGTCCTGGGCACAGCCCGCGTCACGGGGCTGCGCAGACGCCGCGCATCATCACTTCCCGGACTGAGGTCGGCGCAGCCCTGTCTGCACAGTGTCCACCGGCACCGGCGTCCACCGGCGCTTGCTCCCTTCGTGTCTGTGCTGCATGCGGTGCTTCGCTCGTAATTCTGTTGTCGGGACGGTCCCCCCGTCCGGGCGCTCCGCGGCTGGTGATCTGTGACGTCACTCGTGGCGTGGAGCGCCACACGCGCCCGTCCCTCTCCTCAACCTCGGGCCTCCTGGTCCCTCAGACGCGACGCCGGTGAAAGGAGGCCAGTGAGCGACCTGACGAGGGGCCCTGGCTGCGCGATTAGAGGGGACTCACGTGTCCTCGCTTTAAGTCGGAAGCCAGAAGTGACGGCACGCCGTGAGGGGGGACGCTGACGAGAGCCAAGGCGGGCGTCGGGCGTGGAAAAGACGAGTTCTTCACGGACGCGAAGTGTGACCACGGTGAACACACAGGTGATAAGTAAAAGAGCCTTATTGCAGAAGATCCAGATGTTCTGTGCCCCCCACCCGAACCTGTTGAAATGGCAACTTGGGAACGTCCTGGGAGGTCAGTGTTGATGGTGGAACGTAACACAGAATCGCTTCCACTCCGAGGGATGTCAGGTCGGCCGGACGTGCCACCTTGTCGGCACTTAAAGGAGCCGCGTGCCCCTCCAGTGTGCACAGGGGCGCACGCCCGAGACCCGAGATGCGCACAGTAGGTTCCCCTTGGTGGCTGGTGGCTGGGAGAGCCAACACGCGTCTCCCGTTGATCTTCCTGTGACCCGGCATTTCCAACAGAGCCGGAAAGGCCCAGAACACCGCGGGCTTCCTGCAGTCAGCGTCCCACGGGAGGCAGCCCCAAGGTCACTGGCAACGCCGGACAGATTCTGCTCTGCTGCGGGAGGCAGCAAACCACGAGCCAATGCGCTTCCAAGGAAATTACTTTCCCACTGGTCTCGCAACTGTGTGACATAAACCCCCGATTTACAAGCAGGCACGTTTCTGACAGGCCTTTGGAAGTCTGATCTCGGCGGCGTCTGAGGGAACGAAAACAAAACTCTCCAGAACACACGCCGTCGGCCTCCCACAGGGGTTCCCACTGGGAAAATCTCATCCCGGGTTATTTCCCCCACGTGGCAACACTGCCGTCTTTGAGAGCCGCCCCGGGAACCCGAAAGGCAAGCACAGGGCACGCCCAGGACGGGGCGCACCGTGTGTTCTCGCAACGGCGCTTGCCCGGGACGCGGCCTGTCCTCGGCGCGGACGTGGCTAAGGCCGGAACTGCACGTGGTTTGAACTGCTCTCGATGCCTTTGCCTACCGAGCAAATGCCGGACGGGGCCTCGAACACGCAGCCCACACCCGGCTCCGGGCACAGACCGGGCGGAGCCTCGCCAGTGACTTGGGGCTCTTGGAACGTCCTGCAGGCCACGCGGGCTCCCGTGTGCGGCTCTCCCAGGCTCCTCTCCGTCTTCGGGACAATCCCCGGTGCCGGAGGCTCGCGCTTCCACGGTTCCAGAAGACTTTCCACGGGACGCTTCGCCCCTTGCCTTCCCGTGACGCCCCCCAGGGGTCCAGGGGGCCACCGGCACGGTGTCTCCCGGGTGTGACCGGGATCCCACCAGGATGAAGACGGGGTGTGACTCTCTACACAGCGATCGCTCTGTTTTTTCATTTCCGTGTGCAGAGGTTCTCATGTCCTTCTGCCAACAGGCTACACGTGGCTTAGAAGACGGGCCTCGCGTGACGCGAACACTGCACACGCAGGGAGGCTGTGTGTACGTCCTGCCAGGATGTCTCGGCACAGTCCCAACAGCACCGCTGTGATCTGTCCCATTCCCACTACGCAGATGCAAGGAATCGGTCCCCAGTTATGTGCACGAGACCCAGAAGTGGCCCTGGCTGGAGAGGCTCGGTGGATTGAGCGCAGGCCGCAAACCACAGGGTCACCAGTTTGATTCCCAGTCGGGGCACATGGCTGGGTTGCGGGTCGGGTCCCCAGTGGGGGCCACATGAGAGGCAACCACACACTGATGTTTCTCTCCTTCTCTTTCTTCCTCCCTTCCCTTCTGTCTAAAAATAAATAAATCCTTTAAAAAAAAAAAAAAGACCTGCAAATGGACCAAGTTAACAAAAACACGCAGGCTCCCCCACTCTCCAGAAACATGCTCCTCAAAGCCTCTCGGGAGCTGAAGGGGCGAGAAGGACGAGAGCCACCTGCCCACAGGGGAAGCTGCCGAGCGTCTGCAGCGCCCACAGTGACGCTCCAGCCACGGCACGTGCCACGGAAAGCCCAGCAGGTGGGAGGGCGTGTGCAGTTTACACGCAGACATGACATCAGTTTCTACGAGGAACTTGAGCATCTGTGGATTTGGGTGTCTGGGGGAGGGGTCCTGGGACCCCCCACCCCACAAGCCGAGGGACGACTATCGTATCCAGGGGCAGAATCGCACCCTTTGGACCCTAAATGTTCTGTGGAGGCTGCAGTTCCAGGGCTTGGCTAATGCCTGCTTCCCCTGACTGGGAAGTCCACTCGGCCCCGCTGCGTTTGGGTTGACGGCCCCTTCCCACCTTTGCCCGCCACCCCCCCCCTCACCGCCCCCAACGCCTCCACGGCATTCTGATGCTCTCTGATCACGAGGACTCGGTCCTGGCCCAGCAGCGTCTCCTTCAGCTTAGCTGCGGAGGCTCATGGGCCCGCAGCGCGGAGAAAGTCCCAGCAACGGTGGCTTCCCCGAGAACCTGAAGCCAGAGCTGCTCAGTGCGTCCCCGCGCCCGAGGCCTCGCACGTGGCTTCTGCTCGGCTCACTGACAGCGCCTTCCCCCCGCCCTCCGGGTTCGACAGGCTCCGACGGGTCTGTGCCTCCCTCGCGCCCCACCTGCTGCTGCCGGGAACACCGTTCTCACCACACGTCCACGGCCGCTGAGCCCCGTCTCCACCTCAGCTGCAGCGAGGGAACCAAGACTGGGGGCTGCAGTGATGGAAAAACAAGGAACATCCCTTATGCTTACCCGCCCTGGGCTGAGGAAACACGGCCTCGGTGTCACAGCCACGAGGAGACATAACACATCACACACGCGTCTCTAAGTGGCTGGCAATGTGGCGTGTTTGTACCAGAGGTCAGGTTTGCCGCCTCTCGCTCGGAGCAGTCAACACGCACGACCCGGAGAGAAAAGGCCCCGTGGCCCCCGGGGGACGTGGGCGGCCCTCCCAGGAGGCGACGCTGCGGGAGCTCGCGTGGGGCCCATGCACACCCCACATCCGGCGCCGTTTCCAAGCTCCAGGGGCCCAGAACGGCCTCCCGACGAGACTGCGGAGCAGCACGCGTTTGGGCTGAAACGCATTGTGGACGCCGAGAGCCCGTGGATGGGGCCCCTGGTCGGACGATCGACGAGGATGGGTAATGGTGACCCCCACGGGGACACCCCAGCCGGCTGCTGCCACCATAACCGGAGTGACGGACCCACACCTGATCCATGGAACTCGCAAAACGCTCGGAGAGCGCTCACCACTCACCGCGCCCTTCCGTTTCCGCCCCCGCTTCCCACGATGACGTGATGAAGACCCCCCCCGCCCCCAGATCAAGGCTTCTACAGCAGAGATGAATCTGAACACATTCAGGAGACAACTCCACTGATCACCCAGAAAATAAGCAGCATTGCTCCTCCCCCCAGAGCCCCCCCTCCGGGACCCTTAGTCAGCACGGCTCCCTAGTTTTTAAAGGGCCGTCCTGTGGTACTGCACCGTTCCACGTGGGTGAGAGCGGCGGGGACATTGTGCCCCTGGGAACTCTCACAGCCCCCCGCCCCGAGTGCCGGGCAGAGGATAGGGAGAACCTCGGGGGGGCTGGGCCTGGGGGCGTTCCCAGAGGTGTACCCCTCCCTTGGGGGGCGGCCAGGCAGGTAGAGTGTGGGCAAAGTTGCAGGGAGCCCCCCTCTCGGGGAAAATGGGAAATTAACGTCGTCCTAGTCGAAGCTCCAGGGAGTGACCAGATGCTGCTGCCTTGCTTCCCCAGCAGGTTGAAAATGTGTCTCCCTGTCAGCGCCTTGCATGGTGCACGCTGCCTGTTTCGATGGCACAGGAACAGACTGTGACACAAGCCACCCAGTGTCACACCGGGGTCTCTGAGCACGACGCCTGCTGATGGAAGTGGAAAGCCACACAGGGACCCAGAGTTTTCCTTCCTGCTTGCATCGCAGTGGGGCCCCGGGTGAGGCGGTTGCAGGAAGGACCTGCTCTGGGGCGGGGCTCCCGGGAAGAGAGAGTTCTGGCACGTTCTGTAAAGGTCAAGCAGGAGACAAAAAAGTAACAGGACTGCTCTGGCCAGGTGCTCAGTTAGTTGGAGCATCATCCCACACTCTGTAAGGTCGTGGGTTCAATCCCAGTCGGGGCACATCGGGGACGCAGCCAATCGAAGTTTCTCTCTCCCCCACACACCCCTAAAAAATCAATAAACACATTCTCAGGCGAGGGTTAAAAAAAATAACAAGACTGGGTTGTGAAATGCACAGCACCCCCAAACAGAGAATGCCATGACGAGCATTAAGATTATGTGAGAAAAAAGTCCTTGAATTGCTGGATTCACAGACACATTGGCATGAAGAACGAGGACCCCCGTGTAGACGCCGGGGTGGGGGTGGGGTGGGCAGTGCACGTTTCCCCTCAAGACTCGGTGCTCTTTCCCGGAACCGGGTCACGACGAACATGGCTGATTATCCAAACTGACCTCTGCCCACCGAGCAGAGGAAAATCGCATTCGGTCTTAAAAAGGCTGAGTTTGTGCTCACCTGCGGTGAAAGCGCGGCCGTGAGGCCCCCAGGCTCTGCTCGGTTTGGCTGACAGATCGATGTGGACGCTGGGGTCACGAACGACTGGTTAAACATCATAAAGACATGAACGGAACTAGAAACAGGCAGCGTCACTGCTTCCGAACAAGAGCAGAAACCGGGTCTGCAGAACCATCTTCGGAGGGACCGCGAGCTGCCCCCGATACTGCAGCCTCTGGGGCCCTTAATTAGCGGTTTAATTAGTCTCGTTTGGAAGTATTTTAAGCGCTTCTGAATTGAATAAAGTGAGTTTTAAAGGCTGCACCCTGCTTTAACTGTTCCTCAGCCCCTGTCTCCTCATTCTGTTGCATAAATGAGGCTTCAAACAGTTGGCACTGAACGCCCCTGAGGAAGGACCCCTGGGGCCACAGGTCGGGTGAGCTCCGGCCCTGGGCCGTCTGAGCCGGGCTGTTAAAGCACTTTGGGAAATCCTGCCAACACGCAGTTTCTGACTTCCCCAAAAACCCACAGACCTGCTTTCTCCGTGGCCACTGCCCATGGGGCCTGAGCAGCCTGTGTCCCTCTGGATGATGCCCACATCTGACAGGTGGCTCTGGACAAGTGGCCTCGCTGCTCGAGTCTCAGCTGCGCAATGCAGACCGGGAGCAGCACCTGTCCTCGGTGTGGTGAGCCACGGCCCGGGGTCTGGGCGGAAACAAGGCCCCGTTGTGATGCTACAGGGTGAGCTGTGCCCCCAAACCAACCTGTCCACGTCCTGGGGGTGCCACGCCCCACGGACCAGAACTCTGTTTCCCGCACGTCAGCTCAGTGGTGCCTCCAGGGAGCGGGGTTGGGGGGGTGGGGGGTGTTGGGGGGGGAGGTCAGCAAAGATCCATTCAAACACATTCCCATCAAGTTCACCAGCAATGCTCGGTACATCTGCTCTGCTCAACGCCGAGATCACCCACGTGACGGGCCGTGTTCACTGCAGTGAGAAGGACGGGAGACACTTCCCGTGTGTCAACAGATATTGGATGAATGCACCAGTGAATACATAAAGTGGATGGACAGACAGATGGGCGGAAAGAAGGAAGAATGGGAGGGAGGGAGGAAAGACAGGAGGGAGAGGGTCTCAGTCAACATTTACAGTCTGAAGTTCCCACCCAGTCCTCCGTTCACGCCCGAGGCTGTGCAGTGAATGGGCGCAGGGCCCAGGGCAGCGTTTCCCAGACCTGCGGCCTGTGAGCCCGCAGGAAGGAGGCCGATCGGGTGTGCTCTCCAGACCTGGGAGAGACAGATTCCGTCGGTGTTAACACCCACACGGGACGGCTCGCTGAACCTGTGACTTCCTAATACCAACTGTCTAATCCACTACTGTCTCATTAACAACTAATTAGCGTTTGTCAGGAAGGGCCTGTGCACCGGTCGGGTAACCTTATTTACAGAAGGACGGTTTTTCTCGTGCATTTGCATTTCTCGTGGTAATCACGCTTCCCAGCTTTGCAAACGCTCGGTAATGAGACTAATAATGAAGCTACAGGGCACGCATGTCCTGCTCCTGTCCCTGCCTGCTCAGTTCCCGGTTTCCAGCCCATTTCCACACGCGGAGAATCGCTCTGGCCCTAGAGCACCGCTGGGCTGCCCGCAGCGACAGTGGAGAGTCGCAAGTGGGGGAAGACGTCCCAGAAAGAGCGAGAGGCGGGACGCGGCTCACACGGCAGCAACCCGTGCAGCTGGGCAGCGACAGGGATTCTAGGAGAATTCCCAGTTGCCACCAACCACGAACCAGGCTTCCTCCTCTGGCATCAAACGCACGGGCTGCTGCCAGCGCCGTGAACGGTCGGCAGGCCGAGTAAGGGGCTGAGCGGCTCGAGCACGTGGATCCTGTACCTCCGGGGACCCCCACGGCCTCCTCCCACCAGCACCGCGTTGGCGGACGCTGGAAGAACATCTTCACTTTTTGTTCCAAATGAACAAAAGAAAGTTAAACATTTACTTCACCAAGAGAAGAGATTTTTAACGCAGTTTTAGCATGGGCCAGTTACGGCACTAGAATGTCTAGCAATATGTCAGTTTGTACCAACGCAGGATGAAAATCTGCCATCCCGGCACCCCAACAGAAATTCTGTGATGCACACACATGCCGTTTTCATGTATATTCTACAAAACCCGAGATGTTCAACAGCACGTTAGTAAGTTTATGTAACAGCACATGTGTGTGATATATACATGTCTCTACATCTGCATGTGTACATGCACATGCATACACATATATGTAGATAGACATAGACACACACAGAGTGCACGCACACACTGAGAGACCACAGCGCACGCCCGTCTACAGCCCCGTAACCGATGACAACCAGCAAGGCTAGAGCTGCGCTCGGCGCCATTCGGTGACGGAGACGGACGGGAGCTCCCTGGGAACCTCCTATAGGAACCGCAGGCTGTGCTTACGAACGGCTCTGGTGGGACCACCTTCCTCGGGGTTCCTCCCCCTCCCCCTCGCGGGCAGACCCCGCGGCCCGGGGTCACACAGACGCGGCCACGGCCCAGAAACACCGTCAATAAAGACGCGAAGCAGAAACGGGCCCTCTTACCTCCGGAGTGTGGCGGGGGGCCGCAGAGCAGGACGACTCCCTGACCTTCACGCACGGACACTGTGCTTCTCATCTGGGTTTTAAAATTTTCCAGATCTGATGGAGAAACACAACAAAGCAGAATTTCAGGAAGAACTGTAACATTCAAATGTCTGCCCAGAAACACACCTTTGGTAAGATTGTATTTAAAGTCCCTTCTTAGGAATCTCAGGAGCACGTTTGTTTTGAGAAGGAAAAATAAGATTTTGATTTCTTTATTAAGGCGCCTAGAAATTCAGCAACACAGCAGAGACACCTGCCTGCTGCCCCTGCGTTTGTTATAGCATCGGAAAAGGCCCGGCCACCCCACAGGGCAAAGCCCGATGGGGACCAAGCAAGCGGGAAGGACGAGCTGGAGGAGGAAAGGAAGTGTCTTCAGCCAGAGATACACACACACTGGCGCCCACATTTGTCACAGCGATTCACCAAATCACGAAGACATTTAGCTTCTCCTTGCGACGAAAGCCCACTATTCCTGAAATTTTCTGCTGCGCTTTCACCATCAGCCGCATGAAACGCCTGTAGTGAGTGTTGGCCTTTACAAGACTCGCAAACGTTCCGCTCCCGGTCGCCGGTCCCGTGGGCCCCACGTCTGGAGGGTTCTGTGGGAGGCGGGCCACTGGCGGCAACCGGGCAGGGGGAACGCACAGGAGGACGCAGCCCACACCCGCCTGTTCCTCTCCAGCGTAGCTCTGAAAGAGGGCGCTGTTTCTGTCACTGTCCGAAGAACTTCTTCCAGGGGCTCGTGAAGCCGTCAAGGCAAACACCGTTTTGATCACCAGAGGTTATTTTTAAAACACTGAATTCCCTCCAACAGCAATCCGGGACAGCAAATCCCCTGCACACTCTCCAGCTGAAAGTAAGGCGCAGAGAAAAGCCTGCTGGCTTTATTTCAAACAAAGCTTACGCCGATGGGGAAAGGAAGAAAATAATCTACTGCTTCTCTGAAGTCTGATTTAAAAAAAAAATTAGGTCTGTGTTTGTAACAAGCTCAGGGCAACCGTGCTGTCAATGAGAGAAAACACACACCCGTTTCGTGGCTCCAGAGGGTGGACCTGAACTGCTGATGGGGGCGCCATACAGAGGAGACAGTGCATGTGTTTTAGGGCAAAACTTAGAAAAATTCAACCCTGCCTTGGAAAACATAAGAGGCAAAACGATATCTTCAAATCAGTAAAATTGCAAACCGCAGCCACGTGGGCACTTGGAGCACCTGAGGAAATGAGCGTATTTGCTTCATTTCGCTGTTGCTGGTCAGCAGAGTGAGTGAAGCAATCCCATAAAACCCACATGTATGAGACTGTAAAAGAAGAAAAACGGTGCTTATGGACTTATTTAACCAAAGGAGGCCCTACAAAGCGAAACAATGTAGCATTGTGTCACCTTAAATGTGCACCCGAAACGCAGTATTATCAAAACATCACGGCTCCCGAGGTCAGAACCGACCCCCTGGCGCGTGCAGAGGCCGCCGGGGAGAACCGTGCGTCGCGTGAGCCCTCGGAACGCTAAGCGTGCGTGCCCCCTGCGGCTGCCCCTCCCCCCCCTGCTCCCTTTGTCCCGTCACGTCACACCCTGGGAGAGGCGGCACCGAGTTGAGCAAGAAATGGAAAAGGATAAGAGTTCTAAAAAGCACGCACGGCCCCTCTCCCCGAATATAAGGATCTTCCTGCCACACAGACGGGACCACTGTGCGGACGCTGAGCTGCGCCGTCTCCACCGCCCGCCAGGACGAGAACGCCATTCTCAGCGCCTGGCAAGGCCAGCTCAGGGAGCACACGTCCTGTAGCAGCTTCGACCCGTTTCCTGGGCCTCTGCTCCCAGCAGGGCGCTGGGGCACACACACATGACTTCTTTCTGTGAAGCAGGCTCTCCTGAATTTACGCTGCCCAGACCACCATCCTCCGTGTCACCTGGGATCTCAGCGCGGACGCAGGACTCTGACAACCAGCGAGTCAGAGTGAGGGCTGTCTCTCCACTGAGCTGACTGGCAGCAGCGTCTGCACGCCTGACGAGTTCGTGGCTTCCCATTAACATGTCTGAAGCTCGCCCCAGATTAAGCTCCTTGGAACGTAGCCCCGGCTTTCAGGGACAGACGGCGGGGCCTGTGGCAGGAGGAGCCTGCTCAGCGTCCACACGGCAGGCGACAGGGAGGGGCAGGCACCTACCAAGCCCGCTGGCTGAGGGCCCATGGAGCCGGGCCCCGCGGGCGCGGCAGGGCCCTGGGTTACAGGCACCGGGGAGGGACGGGGACACCTGCTCTCAAGTGCTCACGGGGGCGACGCGTGTCTCCAGACGCTTCAAGGGGGCTGAGCGTGGAGTGGACGGTGGTATTTGTCCCACGCAGACGGAGTAACAAAGAAAAAGAACACGTTCAAGGTGCCAGGATTTGCCCCGTTGGGGGAACATCGGGGACCAGAGAGAGAAGAGCAGTGAGTGTACGAGGTCTCAGAGTACAGACACATTTCCTCAGGTTCCACCTGTGACCCAATTCAAAGTCAAGGCCGCACGCGGTCCCTCCTGGGCAAGACCTGTCTCAGAGCAGGCTGTGCTTAGGGGTCAAAATAAGTAAAAAGTAATTCCAGAATCTGTCTTTTCTCCCGCAACAATTCGTACAAGCTCTGAAATTATTCTGGAGCCTATAACTAGCCAGATTTTTTAAAAAATGGTAAAGAACGTCTACCCGAACTACAATACAACCAGCGTCACCCACACAAACTACACCCCACGCTGTTGTTGGCGGGGAGAGACCGCATGCTCCCCCCGCATCCGGAGTAGACGAGGACTCCCACCACACTCAGCATCACACTGGAAATTCTGGCCATTGCAATAATCAGAGAAAAACAGGCTTACAGTTTGAAAAGGAAGCAATAAAACTACCTTTATTTGCAAAGACAGGTCTGAATAAAAAATCAGAAGGAATGCACCAAAAAGCCCCAAAACTCCTACTACTCATGAGTTAAATAGGTCATAAGTTACACTTTCTAGACACTATAAACATGCAAGAAATAAAGTTTAAAACTCACACCCACTTGCAACCGTTTAAAAAGGAAACACTCAGGTATGAAGGTAACAAAGGACGCAGAGGATCCAAACGCTGAAAACGACAAGATGCCGAGGAGAAAACCGAACGTTAACCGGTAAAGGAAAGACTGATACACCGGATTTGGTCAGAATTAAAACGCAGGCTTGGCGGCGTGGCTGCTGCGTCCCCCGGGGCGCCCGCAGGGTGACGGTGACCAGTCGGCCAGACGCCAGTGTGGGAAACAGCCCGTGAAGCGCGGGAGTGAGCGTCTCCGTGGAGACCGAGTCACGGAGCTGGACAGGAACCTGCGTGCGGACAGAGGCCGCGGTGTCGGCCTGGAGCACACTGAGCGAGAATTCCGCGTGGGGCACTTTATGCAAAATGCTGGCAGAGGTCACGCGCCGCATTCCAGCCACACAGGCGCCCTCAGGCACGGCAGACAGACAGACAGACGAGCGTGGCAACTGGAGCGTGCAGAGGAGAGCAGGCCGTCTTTGCTGAGCAGGACTGTAATGGAACATCCAAGCGGCAATACGTCCGAAACCGCGGCTGGCAGAGCAGACAGCCCCACGGTTTGGAAAGCCCGAGCTCTGCCTCCAACACCTGCTGGTCACCGTGGACAGGGCACCGGGGCCAAAACAGTGTCATCACTGGGGACGGCTGTGATGGCCACACTTGGGGGCCACGGTCCTGTCCGATCCGCCAGGGCGTGTGCCGCCTGTCCCAGCGAAACGAAACACCTCCTGCCGGGGCCGTTCCACGAACTGGGAAAGCACCACAGGTGTTGGCCCCGGCAAACTCGCCCATGCGGGACGCCCAGTGGGTCTCTAACGTCTGATGCGCAAACGTGGTCGGTGGCGACCGACTGGGACCACAGCCAGGCCAGTGGAACAGCGAAGCCGCCTTCGACGGAACCAGACCGCCTCCAGCAAAAACGAGTCGTGGGCAAAAGTGAAGCCAAACTCAGCCCCGCGAGTCAAGGCTGCCGGGAGTTGGTCCCACCCTCGGCTCCTGGGCCCAGGCGCCAGGGGCGAGGAAGCCCCGGCAAACGGTCGGCTTCCGCACTCCAGCCAACAGCCTCACTCAGGGGGCAGCTTGCTGAGCCGTGCCCCACAACAAAGAGAAAACGCGGGTTTGGGGGTGACCGTGACTCTTCCTGGTTCCCTGACACCTGCAGAAGCTTCTGGAAGGTCTGCTGCACCTGGACAGGAGACACGGTTGACCCGTAATCACCTTCGGTATTGGCAGGTCCGAACAAGACACGCCATGCTCTGATGCTTGACTTACGCCCCGTCTTTTTTTTTTTCTTCATTTAATGCCGAGTCTGCACCTCGAAGGGTCGGGTTGAAGATCTCACCCCGTGTAGGAGGTGTTCTGGGGACAGGGCCCTTGTCACCACCCAGCGGCCCTGGCCGCCCCGCCAGGCCGGCGCCCACGCCCCGCGGAGCCTTGCCTGCCACCGGCTGGCCGGCTGCGTTTGTGGGCACGAGTGATC
>PVJI01016896.1:0-10258 GCA_004026765.1 Micronycteris hirsuta
AAGATTTTATTTATTTATTTTAGAGAGAGGGGAAGGGAGGGAGACAGAGAGGGAGAGAAACAGCAATGTATGGTTGCCTCTCACATGGCCCTCACGGGGACCTGGCCCGCAACCCAGGCATGTGCCCTGACGAGGAATCGAACCGGGACCCTCTGGTTCCCAGCCCGCGCTCAATCCACTGAGCTACACCAGCCAGGGCCCCCTCGGTAACACTTTCGATTCCAACCCAGCTGATGTTCTGCGGGTCATCTGGCTTCTGGTGGGAGGAGCCTAAGTTCCTCCCACTTTTCTCTCAGCTGATGACTTTGCCTCATGCTCTGTTAAAATTCTTCCCTCTTCCAAATATGCTGGTAACGTTACTCACCTTCTGTTGTATCTTCTCTACCCAGCACCTCACACCATGGAAAATTTCCCCCAAGATAAACAAAAAAGCAACCTCATTCATCTTATCCTTCTGCATTTACTACCTTTTTCTTCCCTTTTAGAACCAAGCTCGTCATGAGAATCATAAGTGCTATTTATGCCAACCGTCCTGCTTCCTCTCCCTAACATTCACTCTTTAAAAAAATCCTCACCCAAGATATGTTTATAGATTTGAGAGAGAGAGGAAGGGAGAGAGAGAGAAACATCGGTTGGTTTTCTCCTGTATGTGCCCTGACCGGGAATCAAACCCACAGCCTAGGTATGTGACCTGACGGGGGACCAAACCCACAACCCTCTGGTGCACAGGATGATGCTCCAACCATCTGAGCCATCGGCCAGGGCTCACACTTTCTCTTCACTTAGCTCTAGTCTGGCTTCATTTCAGCCAGCCAACGAGACTGCACTTGCTCAAGCTCTCAGTGACCTCTGTGTTGGCAAGTATGTTCAGTTGATATTTTGACATGATGAGAGCAAGATGAGTTTAGCCCCTTACCTCACAATGTGCACAAAAATTAAGTTAAAATAGATTTCAGACTTAAATATAAGAGCTAAACATAAAACTCTTAGAAGAAAATACATGAGAAAAACATTTTGAGCCATGGATTAGGCAAAGATGTCTTAGATATGGCACTAAATACATGATAGAAAAAATTAAGTTGGATTTGAAAAATTGAATACTTTCGTGCTTAAAACATGTTTAAGAAAATGAGGAGACAAGCTACATATGGATAGAAAGTATTTTCAAATTATATGTCTGATAAAGGCCTTGTTTCCAGAACATACCAAAGGTAGGAACTCAGTTCTCTCGTTCACGGTTGCATCCCCTGAGCATCAGTTGCCGTATCTGATATCTAAAAGGTGCTTAATAAATATCTGTTGGACAAATGAGTGAACACAGCATTAATGCAGTTTGGGGATGAACCTTCAGGAACTCAGTAAAGTCTAAGGAGGAGCGCAAGCAACCTGGAACGCTTGTAGAATGTGTATGAAGCACACATTACATTTGCTCCCTTCTGCACAGTTATGAAGACTGAGGCACGGAGGGATGGTTTTTGGCCCGAGGTGAAATGCTGTTAAGCGGGAGAGCACAAGCTGAGACCTTGAGTTTCTAGCCCCGCATCCGGGGAGACGTGTTTTCTACCGTAGTCTGGGAAAGCTCATCGCTCCCGCGCCGTTCACTCCTGGCTCTGGCACCTGTCTCCTCTCTCTCTCCAACACTGTGAGGCCTCTAGGCTTTTGGTCCGTTTCCCAGAACTTGCTCCCTGCTGCTCTCATGCCAGACCCACTTGCCTGGTGCCTGCCATGGGGAGCACGCCATGGAAACGGCCAACAGCGTTTCCACCACGTTTGCTCTTCACAGGCCTGGTCCTCCCTGGGCCGCGATTCCCAGTTTCCACTTTCCCATCAGACTGTGGCATTTCACCAGATGGGGTTGGGCTGCCAGCTGGGGTCTTACTGACCTAAGTTCACTTTCACTTTTCCCTGTTTTCCCAGCATTGCTTTCATTCTCGACTGTGCAGGCTCCAACTCTCAAATAGATATGCAGGTTAGATCCAGCCATAACCGGGCTGTAGGAGGAACGTAAGAAAGTGGGGGAGCGGCGTCCTGCAGACTCTGTATCCGTACGGCATTGATGGACGGACATGGAGACAGTATGACAGGAGGCCCGTTTGTGTATGACGTCATCAGAATCCTGTTCCAAGGATTGTGTCCGGGGCATTCTCAGAAAATAAAGACGCTGATTGAGACTGAGCGGAGGGCAGTGTTGTGACACTCTGAGTGAAGACTGGGGTGTGGGGGACCTGGTCTGTTAGCTTTAGTGCTGCCTCTATTCCATACTTGTATCTTAAATTATTGCATCTTCTTTATCCTCTATTTCCTAATCTTTCAAGTAAGGAGGTTAGAGCAGACATGCTTTAAGATCTTTACCACCCTCTGAAACTAAGTTAGGTGGCCCCGGTGGCACTAACGAGGGCTTCCTGCGTGCAGGGGCACACTTTATTCTCATAGTGATCTGACTTGCTTTTCCTTCCAACTCTCCGAGTCAGTTTTCAAACTCCCTGGGCAGGAACGTGAGTGTGTGGCAGCCCACTGATGGGTAAGCTGCCTGGAGATGAAAACCTGCGGAGGTTGTAAACTGGAGAAGTGGAGGCAAGGACTGGGATCGGAACGTGACGTTCGTGTAGACTCTGCCTGGCCTGACAACTGTGGTTTGAAAACTTAGCTCGCTGGTTGTATGGCTTGCGCAACTTGTGGCCTCAGTTCATTGCCTTTTGTAACCCGAAGAGCCAAGATCAGCCCGGGGGTCGGGGGGAAGGACCAGGACCCCGAAGGACAGGCAGCCTGGAAGAGCAGAACGGATCCTGGAGCCTGCTGTGGGTTCCGGCCTGAGTTCTGCCACGGACACGCCGTGTGGGCTGGACCCCTCCTTTGCCACAGACGTGCTAAGCTCGAGGACATGTCATCTCTGTGCTCGGTGAATAAACACAGGCGCAGCCCCACTTTGTCAGGCGCCAGGCACCTAATTCTGATGCCCGGGAGGCTTTGAGAGGAATAGTGGTCAGTGTTGTGATAAAGAAGGCGTCAGGGCTGCATCAGCCCAGGCACATCCGCTGGCTTGGTGGTGGCTTCCAGACAAGAGGTGGCTGCTGTGAGAGTTAGAATTCACCCCTAGAGATGCTTCCCGAAAGTGACCGAAAGTGACCGAAAGTGACCTGAGGCTAGCCGGAACCTTTTCGGCCGTCCATTCTGGTTTTCTCTGACGGCTCAGCCTCCTCTAACGCCCTTCAGCTAGGCTCGCACTGTCCGGTCACCGGACGTTCACTGTCTTGTTAGGGCCTTGCCTCGTGGGTGAGCAAGCACCTCTTCTATGTCTGTCGAGCTGAAAGCCACTCTGAGTTGCTGCTGTCGTGGGTGTTCAGACAGCAAAACTTTTCACGTCACGTGCACATGAACAAGACTTTCTGGTTTTGATTTCTGGAAGGAACCCAGAGTGATGGGTGCGGGATTGCTTGTGTCCTCGTGAGGAGACCCTGTTACCTTACGGGCTGGAAGCCGGGAGAGGTCGTTGTTTAGAAAGTGATCAATGATTGTGCTGCAGTTTGAGGGGTATGTTACTTCAGAAGAGAAGCCACATTTCCATCTGTGGATGTTTATCTCACGTATTTACACATACTAGTTACTGTGTTAAAGAACTACTTTGGAGCGTCTTCAGTCTGCAGGCACCGTGAGAAGTACACTGTGACGGCATTGCACGCACACGTTGATGCACTCAGCAGATACTTCCTGAGACTCTGCGTGGTGCCCTCGGGTTTGCCATCCATGAAGGGAGAAAACGTGTGAGATCGGCCATGCTGTGTCGAGATTATTGTTGACGTTGCCACCTCTTTGCTGGGAGTTACAGCTGTGCATTGCGACTTCCCACTGTCTGGCACATCGCAAGCATGTGGTGAATATTGGTTAAGTGAGTCCGTGGCTGGAGGCGTGAAGGGAATAAGTGCAGACTTTGGCATTTGGTACTCTCAGCTGGATCCTGACTCATCAGTTTGCCAGCTATGTGGCTGGGGATAAGGACAGGTGGCTTTGTAAAATAGGGACCAATTTTGCAGGATTGGTTGTGAGGGTTAAAAGAGATAATAATATAGAAAGAGAGAAAGAAAGAGAAAGAAAGAAAAAGAAAAGAGAAAAGGGCTGATTCTATTCCTAGTCCATCGTCCTGAGGCACCTTTTCCAACTATCTGTTTCCAACTAATGGGAACATATTTCTAGAAACTTCATTGGTTTGCTCGTGTTTTGAAATGAAAGACACAGCCCCACAGAAGAGGCCCCACCCTTGAACCTTTCGGAAGGAGCCGAAATCGTCTTTACCCTGGTGGAGAGGAAGCCGAGAGAGTTCCAACGGAGGAAGATGAAGACGTTCTAGAGATGGTGGTGGTGAAGGCGGCACCACAGTGTAAATGTACCTACTGCCACTGAACTGCGTGTTTACAGTGTTTCAAATGGTACTGTTTGGCGTTGTTTCTCTATTCTCACCTACCCCATGACCATGACCTACAAATAGATGTTTGAGTCACAAAAGAACGTTGCCATTTGAAGAGACCCCACAAGGAATTGGGTTTTAATGTCAGTCATTGCCTGCCATATGTCAGACGGTGAGCTGAGGTGCTGGGTGCTCCTGGGACACTGGTAGGGATGGAGCTGGCGGCTAGGGAGAGTCAGGGCCTGGGTAGTCGGACCCCACTCTGGGTGAATTTCTGTGTCCATCGCTCATTGTCTATAGAGACAGAATTAACTTGGGCATTATGCAGGGGGATCACTAACCCAGGAAGCCAGTCTGGTGGCGGCGGCACAACCACCACCATCCAAGTGTTAGAAGCAGTAATACAGCCAGTGGACAGCAGCGTCATGAAGCCGGCCATGCAGTCTTTTTGCTTAGAGTCGGACCCAAAGGGAGGGAAGGACTGCGTGGTTGGAGGTGCAGGGAGAACAAGAGTGCTAACCAGGGAAGCCAGGGCAGTGCTCTTTATACGGACTTAGTAAATTTCCTGGTGTCCAGGGAAGACTGTGGATGAAAGCACCGCCCCCCGAGGCTTCCCGGATGCCTGGTGTGAGCCCCCACTCAATGGTAGACTCACCGGCGAGGAGGTGGAGCTGCTCTGCTCCCTCCCGCCTCAGGCAGACCCAGGTGGGGATGGGGTTGCTCTCCCGGGTGAAGAGCTGCAGGGACTTTGGGAGGAGTGGGGAGGACCAGAGCTGACCCTTCCCCACCCTACTCTTCCCTTTGGCCAGTGCAGTTTTATGCTTTTAAAATATATTTCATTTATATTTTTGAGTAAATGAACATCTGAGACATCAAGTGTTACAAAAGGACTCACCTGTTGGAAAACGGAGGTTCACCTGGGCAGTCCACCCGTAGGGCCTGAGTTTCTAGAGGGAGCTTGGACTGGCCCAAACAGCGTTGCCATCCTGGAGCAGCGGTTCTGCATCTGAACCACCTGCGGGACCTGCTCAGGCCCAGTGCTGGGGCCATCCCCAGGGTTTCTGACTTGGTGTGTCTGAGGCCAGGCCTGGGAATTTGCGTTTCCGGCAGAGCCCAGGTAACGCTGCTACGGCTGCTTCAGAGGCTGCCCGTTGAGAACAGCTATGGTAGAGTTAATCCACTTGTTCACCATGCCCTGAATGTCAATTATAGACTTTTGTTGTCGAGTCTACCATTTTCGTAAATACCTTCTATTGATATGCTTGTCTGTGTCTCCTTTGAACAGGTATTTTGACGTTGGACTTCATGATTTCTTAATCCGGTAAGCCAATAACTTTTATTTTCAATGTCATTGAGCAGCATGTCTATGAGGGAGGACAAAGATGAAAATAAAACCCGTATTCAGTACCTTGATAAATAATGGCGGTTGTATACTTGTTGAGAAAACACCGCTAGCACTGTTTTTTTGTGCCTCCCAGAATCACACGAGATTATCCTTCCTAAGCATTCAAAAGAAATTTCTGTTTAAAGGGGTTTGTATCTAAAGCGATAGTTACCCAAGAGCTTGGACAAGCTTAATCCTAACCGCTGGGCATCTGGAAAGACAAGTACAGCAGCGTGCCAGCCTGCATTCATGTATTAAACAACACGTTCGACCAATTTTCCCTCCACTGATTTAAGCTTTTTAAACTGAATCTATTGTTTGTTTTACAATCATAAAGATACAGCCTTTTCATAATTGAAGGAGATTACAGATGGCAGTTTATATCCTAATTTATTGGTGATTTTTATCAGAGTTGGCTTATGAAGCTTATTAATTCCAAGTAGCTATTAAATCAAACAGGTTAAATGGAAATACACCAGAATATTAACACTGTTGGTAAGAATATGCATGAGATTTTTTCCTGCTATCAACTTTGCTGTATTTTCTAGATTTTTTATATTGAGCATGCATTATTCTAACAAAGGTGAAAAATGATCATTAAAGTGCCTGTCAAGAATATATGTGGGAAGCAATCATGGTTGCTGAAGGACTGTAAGCTGAAGATTATAAGCAAACAAGAAATCGTGTAGAGGGATGAGCTTCCTGCAAATGTGTGGCTCTGGATGCAAATTAATTCTGACTGAGAGTCTGCTGTTAAACCATCTGTCAATCACATGCGATCTCTGGCAAAGGTGGTTCAGTTCTCCACATGCATGGCCATCTCCCTGTGGGAAAGATGCTCTCAGGAGGACGTGGACACAATCAGCATCATCTTTGTCCCGAGCCCACAGCATTTTTGCTGTGCTGGATCGCACGTGGCGGTGTTCCATGGAAGGCCATGGGCAGCTTGTCCTTTCTCCAGGGCCTCATCCAGGGCATTGAAATGCCCTTGGCCCACCCCAGACCCAAGGACAATGGATTGTCCTGCTTTCTCCGGGATGTCGCACACGGTGTGTAAACCGCTAACCTTGGTACATCAAGGGTAGATGCATTTTAGCAGGAGGGATGAAGGGCCAGCAGTCATGGGAAAGGCAGGCATGAGCATTCCGTGTCCAAGCTGGTCAGGAAAAGCCGTCTGGGTATATTCTTCAGGGAGTAGTGTGGATTTTTGAGTTAATGTCTCTGGTGCTTCATACTGCTGCCATACTGTGCTACTTTCACGTCATACTGTGCTACTTTCACGTCATTCCTTGCTGTGGATGCAAGTTTCTACTTTTCTTATTTTCTCTAGTAACTTTCTTGAGGACAGGAGACATGACTTAATCACCTTTCCATAATGACATCATGTAGTATCAACTTTCAACAAATATTTATGGTAGGAGTGGATTAATGAGTGAATGAATGAAATGAGGCAAAAAAGGACAAGGAGGGTGAGGATAAAGATGAAGCTATTCAGTCAACAAATTATTATTAAGCCTCCCATGTGCCACTCACTTAGGTATATTGGGGAATATCATTATGAGAAAAACAGACTGTGATTTAAAGCTTTCCCTGAGATTGCCACTTGCCAGGTTTGTGGTGTGTCCCTTGACGTGGGGAGGAAGGGTGGTCTCCCCGTGGGACTCCTCATCCTTTCCTTCTTCTGGGCTCCTGCCCCGTCTCGATGTTAGGGCGGGGTGCGGAGGGAGGCGTGGTTGAGTGCCTCTAATAAAATGGTGCTGAGATCCCCTTGCCCTTTTGTGTGGGTACCTGTAAGATGCTCTAACTAGTCACCTTGATCCGTGTTTTGTGAACCAAGCAGTGAGGGAGTACGGCTCTCTCTGCCCTGCCATCTCTTGGCAGTTTTCTCTCCCCTGGTCTGGTAGGTACAGAGCAAATAACCGATCTGTTGCTTATCCAATTGGGAAAGAGAGGGCATTTCCCCCTTCTGTGACAAGGTCTCTTCACCACCCCTCCCATGAGAGCACTCCCCACTAAGCCAGGAATTTAAAGACCCCAAGCACCCTTCCTCGGTCACCTGCTCAGCTCCAGACAAGAGTGGGAGTTGGGGAGTGGTTCCCGGGAGCGGTCAGACCTCCATCTCTTAGAAATCCCAGGACGGGGGTGGTGCATCACCTCTTTATTTGCAGCCCCCTTTAAAAAACAGGTCCCTTCTGCTCCTGGTGTGGGAGGTCAAGCCTGACTGGGATGAGCACGGAGCGTCATTGCGTACCTTCCTGAGAACTGTTTCATTGGAACTTGACCCTGAGGCCAGGTGCAGGAAGGTGGGGGCACGTGCCAGTGGGAGGCGAGGGGATGGCAGCAATGACTCGAAGAAGTGAAGCTGTGAAGGGGAGGAAAAAGGCCCTATAGCCCATGGAGAGGGAGATTTGAGAGGGGATTTCTTCCCTTTTTAAATTGGAGCACCTCTTGCTGTTTAGCCCCCAGCAGGTCTAAAGGGTCCTTTAAACTTAGAGGAAGTGGTGTCATGTCTGGAGAGAAGCAGGTGTGGTTGCGGGGGGGGGGGGGGGGGGGGGGGGGGGGGGGGGGGGGGGGGGGGGGGGGGGGGGGGGGGGGGAGGAGGAAGCAGAGGCAGGGACGGGTGTCCTCGTAACGTCGGGGAGCAACGGCGCAATCCTGTAAATACGCCGCTAAAGAAGAGTGCAGGGTGTTGGCAGGGCGAGGGGGTGGTGCCTGAGGCGTCCTCACTCAGGTTTGGCCAAGAAAAGAAAATCTGTTTCCCCTCGTGAAAGAGGAGATGGTGGAGAAATGAACTTCCGTATCGGCTCCAACAAGCTCTCAGCGCACTCTGGTCTGCCAGGCCGTATGGAATGCTTAGCGTTTGGCGCAGTAGAAACACGCCTGAACTTAACCAGCAGCATCTTTACGCTGATGGAAGCATTACCAAATTCTCTGGAATGACATAAACGTCGGCAAGGCCGAGAGCCCCGTTTGCGGTCTCAGCCTGGGCAACCGCAAGGAGGGACATGTTTCCTTCTAAGAGGGTCGAGTGCTTCGCTGAGCTCTGCCCACGAAGCCGTCACATTTAATGAAATGTGAGCACTTCTGGTATTGGTGTTTTACGATGACTGGAAAAATTCAGTGAGCTCAGTCCTTTCGCATCTTATAGGAATCCAATGAAAGACTTTCAGGAAGCAACACTCCCAACTCACTTAAGAAGAAACTCAGAAGAAGACTCTTGGCTGGAGTTGTTAATGTGGCACTGTGAGAGAAAAAGGAAGAAAGTCACCAGCCTGGGGAAAGAGGTTACAGAAGAAGCTAGCTCTGTTTCATTTGAGATGATAAGGTGCCTGTTTAAATGAGCTTAGTTTAGTTTGGGCCAGAATGCAAGAGTGACTCGTGAGGTTGGCTTGGTTCTTGCCGACCGAGGCAGTTCCCATTCTCCCCGGAACTGTAGCAGCCGCACACCTGTTGTGAAAGTGTGTTGCACTTGCCTCGGACTTGCCCACTGCCCCTTCTAAATTGCTCAGGTTGGGGGACTGTTTCAGGTGATACAGGGTGCCCTCGTGGCTTCGAAAAGAAAGCCTGGGGCCATCCCACTTCCATCTTGTCCGAAAGGTTAAACTTGTCTGTTTTCCTTTTACAATTTTTTGTTGCTTATACATTTTAAAAACTAGAAAAATATTCATTGGTGTTTCCTTCTTTTCTATATTGTTTATATTTGGCTATTTAATCCATTTCGTGTACAAATTTCCAATTAGCAAAATTAATTTTCTCTGCTACCACTTTCTGTTTTTATTCCGAAGACGTGTGACCCATCAGCACTGCTGCTTTGTCCTAAGGAGAAGCTCTGGGTCCCCCAGGCCTGGCGGAGGTGCACAGCGGGGCTCCTGCCACTGGCCCGTCCTGGGGAATAGAGGAAGGACCCTTCCCGGGCAGGAGGAGAGCTGGGCTAAGCCTCTCTCCTTCCTGACCCTCCTTAGGACTGTGAGGCCTGTCTGGGCTCTGAGCTGATGTGGACAGAGAGAAGTGGAGGGCAGAGTGGGCGTTTGGTCCTGGGAGTAAGAAGCAGATGGTAACAGGAAGATAATTAGCATCTGTTAGTCAGTCTAACTGCTTAGACGAAACACAACAAATACATGCACGAAACAATTATGCATATTTTTATAGATAAATATAAAAGAAAAAACCATTATGTAGATATTACATGGGTTTTTGAATTTTATTTTGTAACTATACCATGGAAATCAATGTTTTTGTCTAAGTAATTTTTAATAGTGACCTAAAAAGCAAGTGAGCTGAGGCGAGCCTAATTCTGCCTCTGTAGTCCTGATCAGGCGCTGCTGGTGGCTTTTTGTGGCATCTGATGGGGAGGTGAGGTTTCTTCTGTGCCTGCCTGCTGAAAACTCAGGGCATTCTTGTTCAGCCTTCCTTTGCTTCTACTGGTGGTATGTGAAAACCAGCAGCTGAAGTCTGTGTGGCATCCCAGTGAC
>PVJI01016896.1:10358-37185 GCA_004026765.1 Micronycteris hirsuta
GCCCTTTCCTCTCTGCTTTTGGTGAAAGGATAGGCCCCTTTGTCTTCAGCTGGGCTTCTTACCTCACAGAGCTATAGCGAGGTTTAATCCTGAGTGCAACCAGTCACTCTGTGCCCGGGAACAGCGGGGACTCAGTAAGGGATGGTTTTGTCCTTCCCCTTCCCCACTTCTGAAGTCAGAGTACCGGTTTGCGTCCTGGCCTTTCTCCCTGTACCTGTGCGACTTCAGGTAGCTCACTCACCCTTTCTGAGCCTTTATCTATAAATTGACTCCCTATCTGATGCTCTCACTTTCTCCTCAGAACCAGCCCCAGGTCCTGGGCTCGCCACACTGGGTCTTCAGGCTGCCTTTCCATCTCGCGCCACCGTTACTCCCCTCAGTGCCGCTGCCGATGGGACCAAGTGCTGCCCTGTGTCCCTCCTCCCGCGTCCTGGCTTCTTTCCTGTGCTCCTGGGTTCTCTGGGCCTGATGCGCCCAGCCTTCCTCTTCATCCCCCAAAGGTCAGGGGCATCTGCCAGGATCCCCAGGCTCTACTCCTGGAGGTGGAGAGGGTTTGGGTGGAGCCAGGAGTCAGTACACTTACCACTCGCCCCAGGTGACTCTTGGGCACAGGGAAGCGTGGAACCAGAGTTCTATGAAGAGCCCTTTCTGTGCATGTCATACGTTCCCGGACGGGGCGCCAACACGCTGACAAGGGAGGAGCACGATGGTGCCCACGCTGTGGTGCAGGGACAAGGTGCGACAGCCGCTTCTGCTGGGATGGGCAGGGAGGGCACCTTTGAGGCCTAGGTGGCGCTCTGCTGAGAGATGGGTGAGGAGGCGGAGGCAGCTGGGGAAGGGCTGGGCTCGACCCTGTCGGGTAGAGGGAAGGCCAAGCACGAAGGCCGAGATGGGAAGGAGAGCATCTGAGGCACAGGAGGAAGGGAGCCGTGGGGCGGGGGTCGGGGGGTGGCAAGGAGTCCCCGTGAGTCTGGAGGAAGAGGTGACAGCCGGACTGTGAAGAGGGCTGGCTTCTCCTTTAATGCAGTAGGAGCCATTGGCGGGCTTTAGGTAGGGGAGCAACATGATCTGATTTATATTTTCCAAAACTGACTGTGACAGGCTGAGCTGGGAATGTAGTGAAATTGGGATTTTTGAACCTCAGCTGTTAGTTACCCTGCTGCTTTGCTGCAGGCTGGAGCTCGGTGACCCAGGCCTGTCCTTGCTCCTCGGGGAAGTTACTTTGACACCAGCTGCTGTGACAACCACTCTGTGCTCAGTAACAATAGCCCTCACGGTCCTTTAATTTCCTTCTCTTTCTGTCTGCTTGGTGTATTGTGAAAGATGTAATTACGCGTGTGGACTTTAACCGGGAGGCGGTTGAACGCCGGTGGGATGTGGCAACAGGCTCTCTGCAGAAGTGTGGGCCGCTGGAGACAGCGGGGCTGGTGCTGGGGAGCCACGTGGGAGGGGGTTGCAGCTTTCTTGTGGAGACACATAACCATCGTGTCCCGGGAGCTTTCAGAAGCCCAGGCTCTCGCTCCTTCGCTGGCACTTTATCTGTGGGGTCTCCGAAGGTCTAGTTCATAGCCCTCCGTGCTCCTGTCTTGATGCCACTCCAGTTGGATGTCAGTCATCTACAAGGCCGGCTCTTTTTCCAGGGCTTCCTGGAGCGAATTCCATCTGGTTTGCTCATTAGGTTGCATACCGTGATGGCGTGCCCTCCCCTTTCTCTCAGAACACAACCCCCTTTCCTAGCTTCTCCCATCACGGTCACTGTCGAAGACAGCATTTCTGGTGCCCCCTGCCCTGCCCCGCCCTCTCAGACTCCAACACGAGCAAGTGATCTGTGGCCCTTTCCTTGGCTTTGCAAACTTTCAGGGTAGACGGGCCTTGGTGCTCACGCCCACGTTATACTAATTTTCAGTTCTTAGAGGATTTCTCAGATCCACTTTCACTTTGATCCTACTGCTACCACTTCTGAGGAAATAGTTGTTAGAATTATTTATCTTCATGGCTGTGCTACATTGGGTTTGTTAATTAGAAAAATCCAGATTAAAAACATACTAAAAGAAACCTTTTATGCACTAAGAGTTGAAATGCCTAATTCACTCCCTACCATATATAGCATCTTTCAATATATATTCCAGTGAATAAATGTATCTTTTAAAAACTTAAAAAGAGCCTCTGATGAATTAATTGAAAAACTTTGCAGTGTAGAGACATACCTTTAAGTGTAAACAGCTCTGAGTCAGGGGTGTTACTGAGCAGAATGGGCTGTAAGGTTCCTGGTCTAAACCAGTGCAGGTAAGTTACTAACTCGATAGGACCTTTGTTAAGTCGTGGGAGTGGTCCTTTCTTTGTTTTGTTTTTAAGAATTCTCTCCCTTGTGTGTAGGCATTCTTTCTGCCTCATGGGGCTGCCATATGAAGTAGAAGCCAGAAACTTGCTTTACTTTCTTGCAGCAAGGGTCTCGGGTCCCCCTTCCCCCTCGATTTAGATCCCACTGAGACTAACATGGGCAGAGGTGGGAGCTGGGGTGCATCTGGGAGCCTAGAAGCAGTGGTGAGTAGCTTTGAGAGGCAGATGTCCTGATGGGGCAGTTGGCAAGCACAGTAGGGTTCCTTCTGTGCTGTGGTGGTGGCGTCATTTGTCAACAGCTCCAGACAGCTTAGCCTCCAGGTCTGGCTTTGAGACTCTCTCAGAGCTTCTGCAAACTGCTGAAACTTCTTTGATACGCTCCCTTCATAGTAAGACTCACTAGAGTGGGTTCTGTTATTTGCAAGTAAAACACCCGAGATAGTGACAATGGATAGCTCAGCAGGGGAGGACATGATCTTTAGTGGGCTTCACCCATGAGCTGCATCCAGTCCACACACTAGAATGAAACAAAACTGCAGCTGTTTACCCATCAGCAACAGGAGCAGCCTGCGGAACGGAGGGAGCATTGGGGCAGACACAGAGGCCGTGGCTCTGCTCTGCCTTACCGCTCTCCTGCTGCGGTGGTTTTGTCAAGTCACTTCTGTTTGGGCCTTTGTTTTCTAATTTGTGACGGGAGATCATTATGCGTGATAAACTCTCCCAGTTCAGCAGCCTTGATGAGAAGCATTACTGGTTTTAAAGTTAGAAAAGCAGTGTCTGTCGTCCAGGTGTGTACCATCCAGTACAGTAGCCACCAGCCACATGTGGCTACTTACGTTTATTTTAATTTAAAATTCAATGAAATTACGGTTTTAGTTCCTGGGGCGCAGTAGCTCATTTTAAGTGCTCACTAGCTGACCACCACACTGGACGGTGCAGGGAGGGGACATTTCCATCATTCTCTAGGCTAACACTGGTCTAGACGGCGATGCCGTTTGTCCACTTGCCCTGGAGAGATGCTGGGCATTCTATTGTACTTCTGCCTGCTGCTTGAACAGTCCACAGCCACCTCATTAGGCACTTAGCTTGCCCCAAACGGAACGCATTACCTACCCTTTCTTACCCACTTTGTCTCAACCCTACTCTACCCCCATCTTAGGAAGTTAAATCAAACAAATACAAACCAAATGGTGAGATTTATCCTAAATACATGAACCCATTCATGTACTCATCAGGTGGTTTTAGTATACACTATGGGCTGGAATCCCTCCTTGGTACTTGGCACACAGTAGTGACCGAAGAGAGATGTAGTTCCTATGCCCATGGAGCTCACAGTAGAGGAGCAGAGAGGCGCCTGTCGGAGCTCATGCACATATCTGGAAAAGCAGAGCTGCCGGTGCTGCCAAGAAGGACAGGTGCGTGGTCCTACAGGTGCGTGTCACAGGGCACCTGGCCCAGAGGCAGGGTGCTGACCACGGGCAGGGCTCCCCGAGGAGGAAAGCTGGGGGGGGACAGAGGGAGGGAGATACCCTGTGATGGAGGAGCAGGGTGCATTCCAGGAGGAAGGACAAAACAGATTTTCTGTGGTCGGTGTGCAGAATGAGCAGTCACAGTGAGGCTGGGCAGTCGTGCTGGGCCAGGCCAGGCAAGGCTTTGGATGCCATTTACAAATCAAAGCCAGGCTTAGACTCTAGTAGGAACTTGGGAATGAGTGACTAAGGAGTATGCTGTGCAAGTGTGGCTGTGTTTAGAAATTGTCCTGGCTGGATGGCTCAGTTGGTTGTAGAGCCATACACCAAAATGTTGGGGGTTCGATTCCCAGTCAGGGCACATGCCTAGGCTGGAGGCTTGGTCCCTGATTGGGGTGCGTACGGGAGGCAACCTATTGCTGTTTCTCTCTCACATCGATATTTCTCTCTTTCTCCCTCCCCCTCCCTCTAAAATCAATAAACGTATCCTTGGGGGGGATTTAAAAAAATAAATAAAAGATAAAAGTTATATAAGCCCATGTCTCCTAACATGTCTAAGGTCCTCAGACAATGAATGGACATATGGATGGGAGAAACTCCAAATAGCAAATGCATAATGTAGCCTATTAATTAACATACTGGAGCGGAAGGATCCATGGTGAGGAATATTCTCACTAATATGTTAAGAATAATAATACCAACATTTGCAATGATGTATACTTTTGCATGAACTAGAGCTGATTCATTTGTATCCAGACGCTCTCTCCTGAATGAGAAAAGCGTGTGGCAGTGTGGTCAGCAGGCTGGGAGCCAGGCCGACATTGCAGCCTGTGGGAATGAGGAGTTGCGGGTGTGCCAGGAAACAGGTGCGGTGATGTGAGTCAGTGCAGTGATTTGCTCCTCCATCATCCGTAGGGATTGTTGAAATCCGGCGCGGTCACGGGAATATGTTACCACTTCAAATGTCACCCGTTAATGAGTGCAGCCTTGGAACCTTGGGGATGGCTCCAAAAGCTGGTTAACATCCAAGATCAAGTTCTTTTGCAATGAGGATACACGTACTTCAGCTGGTGTGCACCAGACAGAACCCTGATGTCAGCAGGCTGCGAGGATGGGGGCAACTTGCTATGTGCCAGGAGCTTGGTAGGGCCAGCCTAGTAGCAAGAGATCAGTATTTGTGTAAAATTTGCTTCCTACATAGAGTAGACATTTGCTTCACGCTCTGGGTATTTAGTGCCTTTTGAACACCTTCGTGGCTTTAAGGGCATTTCGGACCTTATAAACTCTACCTCCTCAAAGGACAAGTCAGTGGTCGCTTTCTGGGTTTCCCTCGCAGCTAGTGCCAGAATGTGTCCACAGTCCTGCCACTTAGATGCATGAAAAAGGTAACTGATTCAGAAGAGAGTCAGAACAACATCCCACGCAGTGTTTCCTGTGGGGGTGACTGAGAAACATGCAGCTTTCAGGTGCACCCTGGACTGGGGCTCCCGGCACCGGCAGTGCGCGCCGCAGCAGGTCTGGTGGAGCGGTCTGGCGCAGTAATGGTCTCCCGGCCTGATTTGCTGGCCCACCCAGAACTTAAGAGATTCCTGTCTGCTTCACTTAGCTAGAGTGCACTCGGTGGCTTGCAGCCAGAAACTCTGAATGATCGATCAGATCATATAAACTAGTTCTGCTCCCACAGCGTCTCAGTGCTGAAGAGGGGCCCAGGGAACTTGAAGTAGTCGGGTAAAGTTTAATCCTTTGGGTTGTGCTGCCAACTCAGGTGTTTCTGCTCTGGTGGGAGGCCTACAAGCTTGAAAAACCACAGGTTACATAAAATTGCACACAAAAACTACAAGGATTTATGGAAGAGTAGGAGGTGGACAAATCATTCAAAACCTATGTGACTCTGTCCAGGGCACTAAGAAAAGCAGTAACAACCATAATAAGATGATTAGCACAGCTGGACAGTCACCCTGAATGCCTAGAAATACATTTCCTAGTAAGGGTCAGCCTTTACCTTCAAAGGGGATGGCACCTTGATGGGAGGGGCCGTGAGGAGGGGCGGAGGCTGCTGAGTGCTGAGGTCAAGGGCAGAGGGCTGTGGAGGAAAAGCGATTGAGGTTTCACACAAACTTGCGTGATGACTGGGTGGGTGGCTCTGGGTCCTTGCTCTGTGGTGACCCTGTAAACAGGATCTCGGAGAAAGACGCCCTCTGTGCTTCTAAGACGGAGCGTGTGGCTCACCTCGGCCAGCAGGAGAAAGGGGAGGGACGAGTGGGCACCCGGGACAGTAAGGTAGTCAGCTCTGTTAATAAAGTTTACATTCAGATGTTTTTACTTGGGGGCTTATACTATAAAGGGACACAATTTCTGTTTTATAAAATCACTGTTCTTTTCTTTACCAGTTATACATAAACTGTGCGTGTGTTATAGTAGTCCAGGCTGTATTCAAAAGTGTTCTGTGAACCTGAAAGGGTGGAGGGCCCTTGGCCTGTAGGTAAACGGGGGGATAAATGGTCCCCGGCATTGTTTAAGAGGCAGAAGCCCCGCAGATGTGCAGACTCTCTTACTGGTGTAGGCTAGAGAGCTGGAATAGCACAGCATTCAGGGATACAGGCTCCGGAGCAGCCCGCCTAGATTTGAATTCCCACTCTGCCTCATCTAGGTCCGAGCCCTGGTTTTGTCATTTGTAAAATGTAGACAGTGATACTGTCTTCGATCTGTTAATAATGCATGTGAAATACTTAAGACAGTTCCCTAAGTGACTGCTGTTGTTGACTTCTCCTCCATTTATTATACAATACCCCCTGCTTCAAGGAGAGAGGAAACTCTCCTAATGCAGGATAGCTGTTCAGTCCATATTTGAATTTGAATTTGAATCCGATGAGAAATATCCACACAGACGGCAACCTCCATGGCTCCTTTCCTCCTTCTAAGTCCAAGTGGAAACTGCATCCTGGCAAAGGTGGGAGGATCTGTGTTGAGAGGACAGATTCAGGGGCACGGCCTGGCCCTGCAGGCTGTGAGTCCCGAGTGCTCTGGAGTCATGTGAAATCCCAAGGGAAGGTCAGACCTTCACAGTGGACCCCGAGGGAGTAGAAAGAAAGGGCAAGGGACCTTTAGCCTGGTTTCGGTTGTGACCAGGCCATTGAAAAGAAAAACACTTTAGAATCTGAAAGCCCATAGCATCTGTTTCTAATTGAAAGGTTATTTGTAGACAATATGTTTTTCACAGGGTGACATTTATATGTGTTTAAATCATGGAGTCTATTGCAGTGAAATCCACTTTGGAAATGGACATAAATAATTACTTTTGAATCTTTTAATCCCTTTTTAAGGCAAAATAATGAACAAAGAAAGCATTTAGCTGAGGAAGTGCATCTGGTTACACAGCAAAGCATTCAGCTGGGATGGGATGCAAATACCTATTATCTCAGGGGCCCACGATGCCAGTTCTGGCTGTTACTTTATTTCACGGCCTTGGGAAAATAATTTTAAGGCACTCATCTGTAAAATGCCTTCTGATCTAAAAGGTCTTTTCTAGGTCTGACTTTATATAAATATAGCGCTCTGTGCCTTGAGGAAAGTGGACAAATTCTTGTAAGCACCCGAGCAATCGGATTCAAGAACTCTTGCCTTCTTGAGGCCACACCAGAGTTCAAAATACTAAATTTTCTGTTTCATTTAGGATCATGCACAGAATTCCTAGTGTATGCAGAATGCAGTGAGGCCAGTGTGGGGCCGGAAAAGTGAGCAGCACTTCAATTTTCTGGAGTCTGATTGGAGAGGGAAAGCCAACGTTTACGGCCTGATCAGAGAGGTTAAGCCACCGAGAAACGCCGGAGCTCCAGCTTTCTGTGGTTGTAGCGTCCTAGTGGGGAGTGTGCAGAGGGAGACAGGTCCCTAAGGACAATATTTATAACTGAAGAATGGGATGTGGGTTTGTATCCTGTTTGCTGAGCCAAAGCTGGACTCTTCATTTTCTTTCTGTCCTGTTTTTGGAATATAGTTGAGTGGGTCTTTCTCCCTCATTCTGTGCATGAGTGCCTTCAACACTTACCTTTTTTCTTCATGTGTGAAAATCCCATGACATCTAGTATAGGACTTTGTTTAGTGTAAATGTCTTGAATGGTGGTACCCCCTGACCCTTACCTGTTGATGCTACTGTAACAGGGTCCAGCCAAGGAGGGGCCCAAATGGGGATTTGTAATGGGGTCCAGAACTCAGGGTGTCCAGAAAATATTAGAAAAAAAAATATATAGGATGTCCTCAACCCCACAAGTCTGAACTGGAGGATGGGACCCATGGAGCAGGGCCACTGAGTGTTGTTTTGAATAGCAACAGTTTTGCAGATAATCTCTAGAATGGTCATTTAACATATCGATAACCTTTAACAGTTTCATGGATATGTTAAATAGCAATGGCCATGTCTTGAGCCAGGGGGATGGGAGTGACTTCAACCCATGATGTAACTGGGAGGCAACTCCCCCGGGTTACAGTGCCTCTGTAAGAGCTTGGAGATGATTGGCGCCACACCATGGGGCCACGCCTGCCCGGACTTACTATGGCAGCCCAGTAAAGCTGGAAGAATACAGGAATGCTGGCAGGTGTAACTGATTGTGGGAGGAGTTGGAAATGGGGCTGCAGAGGAAGATTGGCGCTGGGATTTAAACCCAGGTGCGGCAGCCAAACGGGCTTTTGGGGACCTTTTTGTGGCTTTGGCGGAAGTTGGGATGCTACAGCTTTAGGGTGCTCCCTTTTTGCCATGTGGCTTAGGAAGCGGGAGAGACCTTGCCTGGAAGAAAAGGGGTGAAAGGATTCTTGCTGGTGGGCCATGAAAAGGTGCCACGTGGTTTTGGATTAACTGGAGGTCGCAGTGGCAATACAGCTGATGGTGCCGGAACCAAGGGGCTGCCTGAACCATGGACTTCTACTTCTTTTCCCGAGGTACGGTACCCTGGACTGGGCAAAGGGGAGAAGGAAGGACTGTGTGCGTTTGTGGGTATTCTAAAGGACTTTAGTATTTTTAATGAAGACATTAAGTCATTACTCTAAGTCTATATAACTTTTTAAATAAATAATCCCTTTCCTTTTTACCAATCTCTGGCATTGAGAGACGTCTTTCCCTGGCAGCGGGCAAGGAGAATCCAGTACAGGGAGTGGGTAACCCTGGAGCACAAGGGTGGGTCCATTCGGTAATAGTCTATCATTCTAACCCTACCCCTGGGTCTGTTCTGTAACACTACCATTGTTCGTCGGCTCCTGAACTTGAGCATGACCAGGAGCGGTAGCGAGATGAGATGGAGGTAATGGCACAGAGGAGCGCGGCTCTTGTCGGTAGCTTTGCCGTTTCAGTAGCAGCACCGCTGCTGGCGGCTGCTTCCGAAGATAGCGTCTCTGGTAACAGTCAACTCCCGGGAAGAAGACATGGTTAAAACAGCTGCATCACTGGAGGCTGCCCTTCGGCTTCCATCTGGAGATCATCTTTGCAATGCTTAGCTGCGTTTGTAATGACCTCCGAGATTGACAGGCAACCCGAAGCTTTCCCCTGCTAAGGGCTCTGCTGGTGATGCGTCTTGCTGAGCAGGCAGGTGAGCAGCGGCCTTCTCACCACGTGGATGTAGTTTACCCACAGGTATGTTTTTGATGGTAATGAAATCCAGCGATGTCATCAGTACTTTAAATTGGGGCTCTTTTAAAGGGTTCTGTAGCCTGCCAACGAAGCTACTGGATAAATGAGATTTAGAGATTTTTCTTTTGTTCTGGTATCCCTGACTTTCTCTACTAAGGAAATTAAGAGTCTGGTACTGTGCCCTGGCTGGTGTGGCTCAGTGGTTGGGTACCACAACCAAAGGGTTGAGGGTTCGATTCCCAGTCAGGGCACGTGCCGAGGTTGCAGGTTCATCCCCAGTTTTGGCGTGGGCATGTGGGATCCCGGTTCAGGCACAGATCCCTGTTCTGGGTGTGAGCAAAGGCAACTAATCGATACTTATCTTGCATCGACATTTCTCTCTCTCCCTTCTTCTCTCTCTAAACATGCAAATGAAAAAGTGTCCTTAGGTGAGGATAAAAAAGTTTTTAAAGAGTTTGGTACTGTAATTTTGTTTCACTAAATTTTGTTAAATTTCTGAGAAATCAACCCTTACTCTAGGAGAAAAAAAAAGGCCTAGTTTAGATGAGTCTGTGTTGGCACCTGGCCGCTCTGCGTGGTGTCACCACACGGAGCACTATCGCTGGTTCCTGACACCGCGGTGGGAGACGGGCCTGGGGAAGAGACTGGAGGAGAGGGCGGATGGCAACACCGTTGCTGCCTGTCAACCCCACAGGGACAGGGCGGGTTCGGGAATGTCAGCCTGTGGTATAGAGTGGAAGAGCGTCTGCCCACACCCGTGGCTGTCCCGGTGCCGGGCTCACTCCGCCTTTACTGCTGAATGCCCTCTTGCATGCCCCTCTGGTACTGCTGGGCAGGCCCCTGCAGGCCCCGAGCGGCATCCGACTCCTCCTGCCCTGATGCTCAGGTAGAGCCTAACAGTTTTTCTTTTTAGACTTCAGTACGCGTCACTGCCCTGGTGCCCTGGTGGATGTGTGCGTCCCTTTATATTTACCGTGGTTATCTGCAGACATGGGGTGATGGCTACTCTGCCACTCGGAGCAGAGATAGACACATTTTTTTCCCACAGGGTTTTGTAATGTATTTGTTTAATTGCATGCTTTTTTAAATAAAACAATCTGCCACCCACTCCACAAATATCTTCTTTGCTGTGCATCCAAACAATGATGGAATTCCTAGAGAAAGCCCAGACATATGGGCTCTAGATTTCCCTGTCACATCAATCCTAAAGTACTCACAGAATTGTACCTGCTGTGTCTAACTTCCCAGCCATCTGTAAGGACTGTCTAGGTTGGGTTAATTCCCATTTGCCTTCTTTCCGTGGATGTACTACTAGTGGGGTGCGTGCCGGAAGTCCCTCTTTGGTAGAGGGTTGGCTTTGCATTCACCTGTCCTTACCTAGCCTTCCTGACTAGCCCCAGCCTTTTATAGCATTGCCAGCACTGTTGGGGTACCACAGAAGGTCACGGAAGCTGGCCTCAGATGCCAGCACTTTTGCCACCTGGCCATGTGGCTGTGCCTGAGTCAGTCTTACTTCCTCATCTGCCACAGGAAGATGGTGGCTAAATCACAGGGTTTCGTGACATTTGGTTAGATGACCCGTGTGGAAGCATTCGGCGCTGTTTAGCATATTGGAGGTTAATCACCAGCCCGATGCTCTCACCGCTGTGCTGTAATTCTGGGGGGCGGGGGCCTGGGGAACATGGGGGTCCCTTCTCGCTCTTTCCTAAGGTGGGAAAAAATGCCCTGTTTTCAAGGACCAGTAGCAACATAATAGATGTGTAAAAAATAACCTCTCTTTTGTAGTTGATGATTCTCTGGACACTGGCCGCAGTCCCTGTGGTTGGGGGAGGGAGCCTAGTGGGAAGAGGAAGCTCAGCTAACTTGTGTACAGATAGCTCTGACCACACACTGGATGTCAGGCAGGGACTGTTCTTTTATCACAGAGGTGCTTTGAGGGATACTCTTGTTCTGTGTGTGTGTGTGTGTGTGTGTGTGTGTGTGTGTGTCCCTTCTTGTGCTGTATCTGCATAGGAAACAGAGCAAAGTGTTTGTCTGAAGATTATTTGGTGTTGGGGGAGGATCCCTATGTATACAGCATACCCATGGGTGTATTTCCAAGAGTTAAAAGACAGACAAAATATACAACATTCTGGAGGAAACCAAAACAGCAACAATAACAATAGAAATGTTTTAAAAGCATCCTTGGCAGCCTGATTTCAGCTGTGACTAGGCCATTGAACACATAGACACTTTAGAATCTGAAAGCCAATAGCCTGACCCCCTCATCAGTGTTCAATCACAGAGCCAGGAGGAGCAGCTTGGGGACACTCAGCCAGGAGGCAGCCAAGAGCCAGTCCTTCACTCGGAGAACGGCTGGGGGCCAGCATGGGGGTGGGGAGCACAGGCCCTGAGCAACTGGTTTGGCTGCCTTAAAGTGGTGGAATTCCTTTAGAAAAGTTTTCTTTTACATTGGGGAGCAAACTTTTAGAGATCTAGTAAGCTGATCTCTGTAGCCACTGCTACAGAGTTTGTAAGTAGCTCTAAGAATGCTCTGAGACAGTTGTGAGAGTTCAGCGCTTTCCAGCACACGGACCCTCGCCATCCCCACCCACCAGCCCCTAGTCTCTGACTTTGCTGTTTCCTGGTGCTTCACAGCTGCTGCTGGTATTTTGATGAGTTTCACAGCATCTTTTTTCTGCTCTTTGAACACCGTTTGGTCAGACAGAATGTGTCCAGTTCTCCCCAGTTTCCTGCTGGGGAGCCCTGCTGTCTGCCGTTTCCATCCCAGTCACGCTGTCCTGCCTGTGGGCTGTGGGCTTTTCAGTGTCTTCCTGCTAGTGATTGCACCTCTCCCGCCTGCATCATGCCACGGGGAGACCAAAGAGGGCAAAGGCTTCTCTGTCACATTTGAGCTGGAAAAGGGTTTGTGTGTCCTGATCCCCAGAAAGTTAACGTACCGGGGACATTCGGATGACGGATGTGGTGCTAATAGAGCTGATCGGAAGAATGGCCAAGACCTCGGTCGTGTAATTCCCCCACAGGCTAGTGTTGAGTTGGGCATTTGCTATAAGGCAGGATTTCTCAAGCTCGGTACTGTCCACATTTTGGACCAGATAATTCTTTGTTACGGAAGGCTGCCCTGTGCACTGTCGGTGCCTAGCAGTGTCCCTGGCCTCTGTTCACTTAGTGCCAGCAGCACTTCCGTGGTGACAACTAGAGGTGTCTCAGTGCAAAACGTCCCTGGGAGCAGGGCGGGTAGAGGAGGTCGCTCCTGGCTGGGAGCCACTGCTGTAAAATTTCATACCAAGTCTGGTTCTGAACTGGGGACGGAAGAGGATGTGGGAACGGTGGCTTCGGGGCTTCAAGTTTAAAACGATATCCGTCTGTGGCCTCTGATAGAGCCTCCCCAGCTGCCTGCACTAATGTCTAAAAAACTGAAAAAGATGAACACAGCAAACTCTGGAAAGGAAGACTGGAATTCTGCCTGTTGTCAGAATCCATGAGAATTTCTTTTCACATGGCACAGGGAACCGGCCTGAGAAAGGGTATCCGTGGCTGCGGGAACTGTGCTGTGAAGGCCCTCGCCCTCTCCCGCTGTCTGTCCCAATAGGTAGATACACGGTCTGTTCCCACCAGAATGGTCAGCTGCCCTCCCCACTACATAGTAGTTGTATTTTGTCCCAATGCAACTGCTATATTCCTTCCCCCTTCATGGGCACTCCCCTTTCTGCCTCCATGCGGAGACCTCAGTAGCAACAAAATAAACAGAGAAGACATGGGGGATGTGGCGTTGGACCGTCTGTCTGTGGTGTGTTTCTGCATGCTGTCTGCACAAGCCACTATTGGAGGTGACAGTGGAGACAGAAGGGGCCCTGCCAACACGATGGGAATTGTCATTTTATTGTGTCATGTTGGTTAATGACACCCTTGATCAGATGAACAAGGAAATGGGGTAGAAGAAAATACGCCGCCGAGGAAAGGCGAACTGAATCAGAGAACACCTGTGAGAAACTTGGTCTTGGACTTGGTCTTGGCACCTCATTTCATTTCTCCCAGGAATTGCCTGAGAGGAAGAGTTGACGTCTAAGAAGGCGGAGACCAAAGTAAAAGGCAAAAGCTGTTCCCTGTACTTGTTTCGAGAAGCTACAGTCATTTGAAGTCCTTGTTATTAATTTTATAGAGAGTTATTTTGTGGTCCTATATGTTTTGGTAATGAGACACTTTACATTTTTTAATGATTTTCTCTTCAGAATTAAAAATAATGATTAGAGTATGTTTTATATTGCATGGAATTTTTTTCTTTAAATAGTTGTGTATAGTTTGTATTTTTTGTTTTTCTCCATATAGACTTTAACAATAATGGATTCATCATGTGTCATGATTTGCTATTATTATACATTATAAAAATGTGTACTTTCCATCACTAAAATATAATGCCCAGTATAATATAAAAAGTAAAAGAAATATATCCTTTTTTGATAGATATCAAGTTGTTGATAGACACTAAGTCAATACATTTTAATATTTTACTTCATCTAGAGATTCGTGTAGAGAAAAAAACAATATGTGGCCATTGGGAAAAAATCCACTATAAAGTAAAGCGCATATCACCCCAAAACACAGAGAGGGTTACACCTGTGAAGTGATTTAGTGTGAGAAAGAGGAGAGATAGTTTTAAAATTCTTTACTCTCCTCGGTATGATATAAAGATGTGGCATAAAAGAAATTGGAATGATAAGCCATCAATAGAGGCCAAAAAGAGAAGAACATGGCTTTAGATGAAATAAGGAAGGATTACAGGAAAATAAAGATGCAGACAGACACATAGTTAAAATCCGCTTTGGAGAGTGCACAGGTCAGAAGCGACACTTTCAGAATATTGATGCGCGCATGGAAGGCAGTCCTGAGATGCTTTTCCATGTTGTAGGGGAAAAAAGGAAGAATGAGATGAGAGCAAATAGCAGCTAAGGAAAAACCACAGAATTACTGAAGTTCCTGAAGACGAAACCAGAATCAGGAGAGCAGAAGCAATTTTTAAAAAATAAAGAAAAATTGGGCTTGAAAGGGCTAACCATATTACAGAAAGAATACACAGAAAAGGAGCCATATGAAGGCCCATTTGCAGTAATTTTGAGATTACTGAGCAAAGGGAAATGCTCTACAAGGATCCAGTCAGAAAGCAGGTGACTTGTGAGGAGCAAACAGACGTCAGGTGTCCGCTTGGCAACACTTCATGGTAGACACAGTGAAACGATGTCTATTGTGTACTGAGAGGAAAAGATGGCGGTTCAGGAAGTTTCCCTCCAGTGGAGTTGTTTTAATGTGTGAAGGCGACGGAGGGACTGTGTTAAAAATGCCATGGCTGGCACCTGCCGTGGTCAAGCCCTCTTCTCATAGGACCACCTCACCCAAAAGGACCCGTGGAGTAGGTAGGCTTGGTCCTGTGCCTTGCCCTCTCCAGCTGACCCCACTGGCCTGGGAGTGGACATCTGTAGGAGGTGACCTGTGACTTAAGATCTGGCCAACAGAGATGAGGTGGGCCACCTGGATTCTTCATCGAGGACTTTGGAATAGTGAGGACGCAGGGCTGGTACTGAGGACTGGACCTGGAAAGTCACAGATGAGGGTGTTGTTGGTGTGACGGCAGCGATGTGCAGGCAGAGCTTCTGGGAGAAGCAGAAAGTATGAGGAGGCTGAGAAGCGGAGTGGAGAGAGAAAGGAGAAGCAGAGAGCAGGGTCAGAGAGAAGCAGAGAGGCCGTGAAAGGAGACAGGGAACCTGTCTCAGTGCCTTTCTTGTTCCCCCGAAGCCTTTGACTTTTCTCCTGTGTGCCTACAATAAAGCCTCTTGGACATGGGCACATGTCTGTTCCTTTTAGTCAAGAAAATTCTCACTGTTCAATACAAAGGGATTTTTAGATAATCAAGAACTTATTAAATATATTGCCTTACAACCTTTAATCAAAAAAGTTTCTCGAAGTAGAATGAAAATTAGAAATCAATGAAGAAGTATGAAAAGATTTGATTGTGCTGTGAGATTCTCATTGGGCTTAATTCTCAATTCATCACTAAGCTCTTGAGGTGACATGTCATCTAGTGAACCACCCTGATATCTTAGCCACTCTCATGACAGAAGACAGCAGAGGGTCTGGTGTTTCCTTTCACAATGGTGTGAGTGACATGTGAGGGTAAACCAGAATGTTGTCAGGGGTCATTATTTTTAATTTAGGCAATAACCCTGTAATGTGACATGAACGATGGTCCAGAACAGCCTCTCTCCCAGGTGGCATTTATCATCGAACTGTAGTTGAATTTAAATATAACTACAGCAATGTAGCAAACATGTAGACATCCACAACGTTGCCTAGGAAATAAAAATGGGAAAAATATACCAAAATATTATATTGACATGGTTTCCTTTATTGGTGGGGAGAGAGGTGATTTTCCTCCCCTCCCCTCCCCTCCACTTCCCTCTTTCTCCCTTTATCCCCCCATCCCACCACTGTATGTGTATGTTTGCTTTAATGAGCAAGTATCGATTTTTAAATAAGTAGATAAACTATATTTAAAAAATCAGATACAACACCGAGGAACTTTTACTCTGCTCCAGAAACCACAGAAATGACTTACTGAGAATCTACTCTGTGTCGATATTATGCTGGAGCTCTTCGCAGGCATCGTCTCCCCTGATCTATTTGTGAATCCACTGAAGAGGGTATAGGTTACTCCTGCTTTCTAAGTGAGGAAACTCAAGCTCTTTGAGGTTCAAGGCTTGACGAGGTCTCACAGGCGGATCTGAGGGTTTGACTCTAGATCCAGTCCACTCCCGAGTCTTCCCTCTGCCCCACTTCATTGCCTCTTTTGAATAAACTGGGTACTGAGATGGGACCTGGCAAGACTGTGTCACAGCCCTGGGATCGATCACTGTGACAAAAAGTAGACATTAGAGAGACTTCATGGGATTCCTTTATGCATTTAAAGAAAGATTATTTAGAAAAACCACCAGTTATATGGTATGAAGCAAGTCATCCCCTCGCCCCCCTTTTATTGAAGCTTCACTTTCTTTGTCAAATTAGGGGCTTTGGCTACCCTGGTCCTCACATCTTGTCACTTGGATGTTCATCTAAGCAAGCCAGCCAATGGGAAGTTGTTGGTGTTGAGTTTTGCTTTAACAGGTGTTTGAGATGGGAACGAGAAGCTGATGGGCAAAGTTGAAAGCACAGTAAAGCCCACTTAGGTCGAGGGTGTTATGGTCCAAGTCCCGGAAAGCAGGAAGAAGTTTGCAGGACGTTGTATAGGCCGAGCAGTGATTCGAAAACATGAGATTACATTTTTTTTCATCGGGGCTGTACGTTTTCATGGAAAATTCTAATTTTTAAATTTTAATCTGAAATCATAACACATGCTTTAGTACTTTCGTTAGTGACACAAGTTACAGACGTGTTCACGCTGTAATTATGAATAAATCAATTGACCCTGACTACAAGTGAATGTCTTAATTTCCTTCTGTTTTTGTACCTAAATGCGTCACGTTCTATGCATGCATTAGAAAGAACAATGGGCTAGGAGCCAGCAAATTGCCCTTAGCTGCCTGTAAATTATGCCACCCTTGGGCCTCAGTTTTAACATCTGTAAGATGAGTTGAACTATGTCAGTTCCAACACTGATGCTCTAGTCTATAAAAATGTTTTCCTTTTTAAGGTGACTCTGCAATTGACAAAATACACAAGAAAGATGTCAATAAGAGCCAACTTTATTGAGTACTTAATAAGTTTCAGGTACTTTAAAAAAAGATTTTATGTATTTATTTTTATAGAGAGAGGGAGGGAGAAAAAGAGGGAGAGAACAACAATGTGAGAGAGAAACATCGATGTGTGGTTGCCTCTCACACACGCCCAACAAGGGACCAGGCCGGCAACCCGGGCATGTGCCCTGACCTGGAACAAGCTTTGCAGGAAGGTACCCAACCATGAGCCACTGTGCAGGGAAGTTTTCAGGTGCTTAACGTGTTTTGTATGCATTATCTCAGTTAAACCTTAGTTGGAACTCAGTTGGAAAGTTGGAAAGAATGTACTTAGTTGGAAAGTACCATTAATGCTCTATTTAAAGTTAGAAAACTCAGAGCATTTAAGTAACTTTCCAAGGCTTTACAGCCAAATATTCACTCAGGCAGTTCCACTCCGGGACCTGAGTTTTTGCCCACTGTGATCACGTTGAGTCCACGGAGGGGAGGCAGAAGGGCGCCTGGGTGGCAGTGTGTACGTGCCTGGGGGTGAAGAGCTGCAGGGATAGGTCTGTGCCTCTGTAGTTGCTCAGGGGGATCTCTAAAATTGGAAATTGTGAAAAATCAGTGAAGTTACCCTCTGAAAAAATGTACATTACACATAAAGGTTGACTGTCTTAGAAAAGAATACTCCCTTCCACAGGGAACCTTAGAGAACTTCGGTGGAATTGTCGCCACCCTGGTCTGAACGACTCAGCCCCGGGGCCCACTCAGCCTTCCAGGCAGCCACGTGACTCTCCTTGGTGAACACCTTCCGGGTTGGCCAGGCGGGGCTGTCAGGACTTATTCCATAGTCTCTGTGTCTGAACGGGGGACAACGGACTGAATAGGTGGATTCATCTCCTTCCTCCTCCTGCTTTCTCTTTCTTCTCCTCCTTGGTGTCTTCTCAGTTGTTTTGTCTGCCTCCGGCCCTGCTTTTTGGGAGGCAAAGGAGATGAAATTCAAGCTGTTTCCAGATGGGTAAGAAAGGAAGTTGTCACTGTTGACAGAAATGATACCTTTGCATCCTTGATGGTGTGGCTCGCCTGTCTGTCAGCCTCTCCCCGCCTCCAGGTGGGGAACCAACAGGCGGGGGTCAGAGATTGGCCTCCAGCTGCTCAGCCTCCTTGCTGTCACTAACCTGCCATTCCCAGAGTCACAGTTACCCCGCCAGTGTCATTGCACTCGAAGAGTACAAACTGATTCTTCTCCAGTCCGGTGAATGCATGGCTGTCCCTTTCTTTGCTGTTTCAGTGATAGCTTTAGAACACTAATGAAATTCTAAACCGTTTTTGCTGCTTCAGTGTTCGGTTTAAAAGAATATTACCCTAGGCCCTACCAAATGTACACATTGTATACATATTGCATATGTATGTTTATGTGTACGTGTACTTATTTTTTGTTTGTTGTTTTGTTTCCGAGCTGGTCGCCCGCAGAGGTGGTTCGTACGGCGCTGTGGCCGACAGGCGAGCCTCACGGGGAACGTTGCATTGACCTCACTGTCGGGGCCAGAGTTGACAAGAGTCTCCCCACGCTCACTCCAAAACCTTCAAGGGACCTCAGTCCTGCCAAGAAAGGGAAGGCACGTGGAGTGTCTCCATGATCGAGAAATAACACAGGGGCTTTTTAAAAAGCAGGTGTGTTTTGAAGGAAGAGATATTCAGCAAGTTCACAAATGTAAGCTTTCTAGGGAGCAGGGAGAAGGTGACCGGGAGGCTTACCTTCATGAGTGGGATGGTTCTGTTTGCCTCACCTGAAAAACTAAAGGGGCTGTTCAAGTGCTGTCTCTCGATGCCTCTAAAGTCCCGTTTTATGAAATTTTACCTTTTGTATTTTTTCTTTTACTTCATTGTCTAGCTCTCCCATTTTGAAAGCGCCCCTCGGCCCACAGGGCACGGCTCAGAGGCCTGCCGTGAGAAGCCTTCCTCCAGGGCCCCGCTTTCCTTTCCCACACCATTTTCTTCCCTTGCCTTTTCCACCTTCCGTGTAACTGAGGCAGCGGAAACAGTTGCTTAGTCCTGGGCACGTTGTTACATGTTCTCCCCCGTGCCTTTGGGTTGCAGATGGCCTGTGAACTGTCTTCAAGGTCTAAGATCTGTTTATTCAGGTTCTTGGCCCTCTCCACCACCAAGTCCTGGTACAAGGACAGAGAAGGATGTGGTATGCACTGCCCATCCCTTTGTCCTGCCTCCACTGCTCTTGGGGAGGGACCCACTCAAGCTCTGAGCATCTTCATGGAGATGGGTGTAGCTGGCCATGCGTACAGTCCTAGTGGCTTCTGACTACGTGGATTCCTGGCAGGTGACCTTGTTCAAATATCTGTATTTGGGGGAAGTTGGAAGCATCGAATGGGAATCCAGGCTTTTTTCTTTTAAAGAAGATTGTGCCAAGTGTTCATAACCCAGCTTCTACCTGGGCTCAGTTCTCTTCCAGATACGGCCCCCTCAGTTCACCCAAAACGGATTTATTAATCACAGCTCAGGATCTCTTCCCAAGATCTGGTCTCTTAAAAAGTCGGTGTCTGCAAAGTCATCTCTGATACTTCTCTTGTCCTTGCCCCCAAATAAATCCGTTATCAAGTCTATCAAATCTACATACCTAGTATGTCCAAAGCTTTCCCACTCTCTCTGAATTTTTGTCATTACTCTTAACTCTTATCCACACAGCCAACATAGTTTGCCATCTGGTCAGTCTCCATTCATTCTCCCACTTCTACCCTCAATCCATTCTCCATAATTAAATGAGAACAATCTTTTTAGGAACACAATTTTGATTATGGTATCCTTTGCTTATAACACTGCAGCGGTTTCCATTGCTTTGAGGATGAAGACAAAATTCTTGAAGTGACCTATATGTAAGACTCTCTGTAGGTCTCCTACCCCTTCTAGCCTCATCTCGTGTTGTGCATCCCTCATTTCTTGTGTTCCTTGCATGCATACTTTCCCTTCCTGCCACAGGGCATTTGCATAAGCCAGTCCACCCACCTGGAATGCTATTCCTTTCTCGCTTGCCCTTCAGAACTTTCCCTTCAGAACTCAACGAAGTCATCCCTTCTTGAGGAGAGCTTTCTTGGACCTTCACATCAAATCTTCCTACTATTTCTCTCTAAACAGTATGTTCTGCCTTTTTGAAGCCTCATTGGCTTTTCATTTATTTGCGAAACGATCTGGTTGCTTCTTGCTTGTTGGGGCTGTAAGTTCCATAAGGCAGGGATCATGTCTGTGTTTGTCCATTATCACCAACATTTAGCTCAACAGCTGGCATGTAATGTCTTCCTTACATATTTGTTGAGGGGCGTGAGGAAGAACATTTACTATATACTTAGTTCATGTTGTCTTCTCATTGAAGCTCTTCTCTTTTTCCCCCTCTTACTTAAGGTACAGTCTAGATACCTTATGTTGGAGTACACTACCCTGGTCCTCAGCTGCCTGAATTGATTACTCTTTTCATTCAACCGATAGGCTAACATTCTCTCGGTGTCTGTGGTGCCAGGCAACACACTGGGGACACAGAGATGGAAAAGACGTGGTCCCTGACACAGTACACTAGAGCTTTGAATACAGAGGTAGGGGAATACACAAGAGAGAGCCCGGAGGAGCCAGGGAGTGTCTCAGAGAATGTGACACCGGGGCTGGACTTGAAGTTTTGCGGCGATACCACGAGGCACGGCAGACGGGGGCGGGGGCGTTGCTGGAGGGAACCGCAGCGGCAGGCAGTGCAGTGGTGGGAAGATGAGTGTGTGTTCAGAAAGAACGTGGTCCAGTGTGGCTGGAGCAGAGGTGACAGGCCCATGGTCCTGGAGGGACAGACCAGGGGGCTGGGGCTCCGTCCTGCTCAGGCAATGAGGAGTCTCTGCATGGGTAACACAGGATTCACAGGATCGGATTTGTGTTTCTAAAACGACCACCCAGTATCAGTGTGGAGAGTATGTGGTGAGGATGAGGCGTAGAGACAGGCCAGGGGTTGTTGCCATGATCTGAGCAATGACTGCAAAGGGCTTGAAGCCGCGCCATGCCAGTGCGCTGGGGAGGAGGGAATCGTTGGAGGAGAGACACCAAGAAAGCAGGAGAGAGAGGAGCTGATAACGAACCTCAATGGGTAAGAAGGAGGGAGAACGAGTTGAGGATGGCTTGGAGTTTCTAGGGTGAAGTGGTAGATAGTGATGCTTTGTGCTGAGTCCCCGGGGCCCCTCTGGACCCTTTGCAATGCTTCCAGGTGGCTTTAGTGGTCAGCAGATGGCAGGGTGGGTTGAAACATAATGCAGAGAATTAAATTTAATATATTATAAGAAAAGAAAATTTGAGATTCGTTATTGGAATACAACCTGAGCAGAAATTTGAATTGGTTCTCCGTGAAAAAGGAAATTTCCAGACATTTTAATAGTATTAATAAAAGATTGTAAGGACACGTATGACCCCTTTAAGAAAATGATCCCTGGCCCCACGAGGCACTCCCGCTAGTTGTGATAAGAGTGCATTGTTTTCATCCGGCCCTTAAGGCAGGTCCTGACGGGCCTCTATTTGGCAACACTCCAATAGTCTGGTTACTATTTTTATTCTCTAAAATTTATACCTGCTGTGCAAATGACGTTGCATTCCGTTGAAACTGCGAGGAATATGATTGAGCTGTGAACATCTTATTTCTTCTGCAGGGGTGTCCCACCCTTTGGTGTCTCTGCACCACACCAGAAGAAGGGTTGTCTTGGGCCACACATTAAATACATTGTGACATGTAATCACAAAAAATCCAATAATGTTTTAAGTAAATTTATGATTTTGTGTTGAACCGCATTCATAGATATCCTGAGATGCATGCGGCCCGCAGGCTGCAGGTCGGACACCCCTAAAGCCTCTGGTAATTCAGACACCCAAGTTTCCCCCAAGTAGCTTTAATTTTTAAATTGGACCGAGTCCCACGGTGACTCCAGAACCCCACTAAGGACTCATTTCCCTCTGCCTGTGCTGAGCCTGGGCTGTTTGAGCAGGAGCGCCACACCACGCAGGTGGTCGCTCTCTCGTGTGGGTAGACAACACAGCAGGTGGGCTTTGCCGTGCTGATGGCTTTGAAAAGTCAAATATGAAACTGTGCATGTAGGGTGTCAAGATGGTCTTTACATGAAATAGAATCGAAGAGGGTTTGGGGAAAGATACTAACGAGACACTTGAGTCTGCTCTTGCCTTTCATGCCCTCCTGCACTCACTGCTGCCAGAAGGGACAGCCCCTCCTCCAGGCTTGCCATTGTCTTATTGAGTGTGCTGCTCTCTTGGCTCACAGGCACCAAGGCAGAGGAAAGTTGGGGAAAGCCCCACCAAACCCTCAGGAAAGGGGCCTGGCCTGATTCCCCAGGCCGAGCTGGCAGCTGTGCACTCGCGCCTGGTCGTAGCCTGCGTGGTGTCCTGGAGATGGGTGATGTGGCCGGCAGCAGGGGCCCAGTGCTTCAGGGGTCTCTGGTTAAGGGGATGCAAGGGTTGACAGAGACAGTGGCAGAGCCTATGACAAAGCCTAGAACATAGTAAATCTCTAATAATTTTTTGTAAGTTGAATGAATGAATGAATGGATGGATGGATGAGCAAATGAAGAATACATGGATGAATGGGTGAATTACAATCCAAGCGAAGGATCTAGAGATGGATCAAGGGGACTTGGTGGAACTAATGAGGCCAGGTGGGTAGAGAAGGTTGGGGACAGGGGCCCAGGTGCAGCTTGATGCCCATGCCATATCCGGGGTTCTGGTTCTCTTTGGTGCACTAGGGATTAGGCAATAGACTATTTGTGACCTCACTCACCAGTGGGATGTTTTGAACTTAACTGCCAAGCTCTCGTTGGTTCTGTGTTGAGCCATCGGTGGTGAGGCCTTTTGGGGAATGCGTGTTGTTGATGGTGTACTAAGAAGACTGGCAGAGTCTTCTGTGGGGTTTCAATCAAAGCCCATGGTCCTCTAGGAAGTCCGGGGTAACCTGGCAGGGTTCCCAGAACTCCTGGAACTGTGCGAAGGAGAGTGTGAGTAGGGGCAAGAACCCATAGCTCTAGACAGTTCTCCAAGGCCAGTAATGGGAAGATACCTTCCCCTGAAGGGTCTGGCGGTCAGCAGACCTGAATTTCAGATTCACCATTAACTTGGGGGAGTTGTGGGCAAGTTAGGCCTCATTTGTCCTCTCTTTGATGTGAACAGAGTAACACACGCCCTGTTTACCTTATGGAATTGTTACAGGGTAAAAATGAAGAAGGAAATAGTTTGAAAAAAAGCCATCCATAAATGCCATGCATTTTTGTTGTTAAATCAGAGCCCACTACTCACTTGCATTCTGCCTATAAAAATAACATAACGAGTCATCCTTTGTCTTGGGACGCACATAGCAAAGGTCAGTGATGAGGAAATTGACCGTCTGTACCCATCCCCATTTGGCACCCTCCTCTGCACCAAGCTGCAGGCCTTCCTGCTGGCTCCTGCAGTGTGTATTCTCCCTGTCTCCCATTATCTAAATGTCCCTGTCCCTTCAAGCCCAGCTTCTGTGGAACCTCTTCCCCAAGGCTACTGGATTATCCCAGCCCCAGGGCGTCCTTCCTTGTCTATTCGGAAACACACAGATCAGCATCGACTGACTGATTCTTCAGCGGGCTTCAGTTTCTAACTGCTCATAGGCCACCGAACGTAAGAGCCGTGGTTAATGTGTGCACATTCGAAAGAACATCGGAGGAAAGAGACCTGTCTGCACCGCAGAAAAAAGCACTTGGGAACTTGGGATCAGAATCTCACCTCTTCCATCGACAATCTGTGTGTCCTTGCGTAAATTATTTAAGTTTTCTGAACCCCACTTTTGCTCAGCTGTAAAATCCTGATGTTAATACCTGCTTCAGGATCGCCATGCTGTTTAAATGATGCGAAGCTCTGACTGAGCACGGTGATGAGCAAGCACATGGCAGGCATTCAGCAAAGGTTTCTGTTCCCCTCTCCCCGGCAAGGGAAGGCTTGGGGTGCGGGAGGAGAGGTGGGAAAGACAGATTTTTAACTCTGCTGAAACCCAACATTTCATTCTCATTGGTTCGCCTAATCTTCAGGAGCCAGTGTCCACAGTGGTGGCAAGAATCCTGACCTTAGCCCGAGCCTGGGTTTCAGCAGTAACGTCTTGGCATTTCTCAGAAGCCTTGGGTCCCTTGCAGGACGTGATGTGTACCCCAGCACCCAGATTTCAGTGCCTGCTGCTTCTCAGTGCTCCCCCTCGACACCCAGCGGGGGCGCCAGCCTCTGCCCACACCACCCATGAGCAGCTGGAAGGAGGAGGGGCCCCACACTGCTTGTGATTCTGATGGTTCTGTACCATTTTAGAGACAGCTCAGACTTAGTAATTATTCTGAAAATTCTAACCCTTCTAGAAGATTGGTAGTTTGTACTTTGTTGATTTTTAAAATTGTGTTTCTGAGTAATCCCCTGAGAGGCAGCTGGGCCGCTGCTCCCGGGACCAGCTTTAAAGTGATTAATGCTTCCCCCTTCATTATTCAAGATAAAACTTTATCATCACAAGGAACTACTTAATCAAAATGTCAGGAATCCTCCCGGTTATAAGAAATGTATTGGAACAATTCTTTTTAAATCTCAAGTCATAAAACCATTTGAAACTTTAAATGTCATAGCAACATTAACGAACGATTTATTGAGGGGAAAACAAATTGGTTTATCGGTCCCAGGCTGCTCTGCTAACACAGGCACTTCGGCGGAGCTTTTGCCTTTGTAAATAGCTGTGCGAGCTCTGCAGAAAGGAAAGCCCCTGAGCATTCTGTGATGCTGAAGTTTTGGAAAGTGAACCGAGTATTTTCACTCACTTTCAAGGCCATTCGAGTCATGCCTGAGCTGATTTTTCATCCAGTGGCCGAAAGGCAGTCTGGCAGGGAGACAAAGCTGTTCTTACTGACAGTCAACTGCAATGCGAAGAACTGAAATCCCTTTCTTTCTGCTTCCTCGTCCAAGACCAGCAGTTAGAAAACGAGAAGTTTTCAGTTTCACTGTTCTTAGCATTATTGATGGCTTTGAGGGTACCTGCCTCCCTGTTTGTGTCCTGCCAACAGTGCTAACATTTTGTTTCTCTGACTAAACAGTTGTGAGGAGTGAGGATGATGTCCAGGGAAGCAGGTGGCAAGATCACGTTTCAAGAGAACCTGGGGCATGGAGTATGGAATTTTCCACACAGATTCCTTCAGACCTCTCCTATCTTTCAGAATGCTTTGGGAGGACGTTTGCATCTTTGGCAAATAACGTTTTGCTTGCTTAAATTTTAAGTAACTTAGGTATCAGATTTATCTCCTTTCAAGATGTCTTTCTTTTTTTTTTTAAATCCTCATCTGAGGATATGTTTATTGATTTTGAGAGAGAGACACACACACACATCAATCGGTTGCCCTCTGTATACCTGTATGCTCCCCAACTGGGAATCAAACCCTCAACCTAGGTGTGCTGTGTTGTGACCAGGACTCAAACCCACAGCCTTTTTGATGCACAGGACAGCATTCCAACCAACAGAGCCAGCCGGCCAGGGCTTGCGATGTTTTTCTTGAACACCTCTGCCTGTGCCCTGTACCCGGCTGTGACAGTGGGTTGTCTGGAAAACAGACTCTGAGATAGAGTTTTGAGTGCAGATTCTTTACTGGGAAGTGCTCTTGGGACTAACGCATTTGAAGGCGTGAGGAAAACAGGATTAAGCAGAGGGAAGCTTGAACTGCTCTCAGCTCTAAAGGGGCCACCTTAGTGGGCCCCTCGGGTAACTCTGGAGCTGGGATGTACTTCACAGTTGTTCCCCCTTGAGATGAGGAGGCTGGACCTCACTGACTGTCTCCCTCTTGACCAGTGAATGGATGCAGCTGCCTCCTGGGAGGGGCTGGGCCCTTGGGTGAGGCAGCTGTCCTTGACTGAGGGCAGTTCCTGGGGAGGGACGAGGCTTTGTGCTGTAAACCAGGACAGTAAGTGGCTGTGGTCATTGTTTCCTTTGAGAAGGCTTCCTTGACTTTCTCCTCTCCCAGGATGGTTCTTGCTCTCATCTCTGCTCACCACTGTCTATTAACATCTCTCTCTCTCTCTCTCACTCTCTCTCTCTCTCTGTGGGATGGTGAGTCCCTTGGGGGCAGGGAACAGGGCACTTCACCTGGCATCCCTAGCATTTAGTGCAGTACCCAGGCTCAGTGTGCATGGGTGAATGAAGGATTAAATGTGGCTCCCCACCATTGCTTGTTCCGCAGCATCCCTCTATCCTAAGGCTCTACCATCTTCCTATGGCCATGGCAGACTGCGGGGCTGAGGAGGAAGAAGATAGGATTCCAGAGGCAGCTGTGGAAGCTTCTTGCCCCAGATGGCTCCAGAAGGAAGGGCCAAGTTCTGTGATATTGGCCCCCGTACTGAGTTTTCAGAGCATGGTGGCCCCTGCTGTTCAGTCTTTACCTCTTGGCATGGGCCCCTCCTTGTACGCTGCCTTTAGAGGCTCCCAGAGCGGTTGGGGCTGAGAGGTTACACAGCTAGCCATTCCTCAGGAACCTTCCAGATGGAAGGGAGGGGCATTATTTCTTCTGTGGAAGGTCTTCCAGCTTCCTGGAGGTACACGCGCAGCTCACTTGGCGACGGGCTTCCGCAGTCATCTCCGTGTTCCATCCCTGCCGTCGCGGTGCGCTCAC